>JAODAL010001144.1:0-246861 GCA_025379985.1 Phyllomedusa bahiana
TAAGGGCGGGAGTCCTAGCCCCCCCCCCCAATTCGTTGAGGGACGTCCCTAGCCCCTCCCCCCAAACTCGTTTTACGGGGGTCCGTAAAACCCCCCCCCAATCTCGTTGACGGGACGTCCGTAGCCCCTCCCCCCAAAATTTGTGACGGGACGTCCCTTTAAACCCCCCCTCAATCTCGTTGACGGGACGTCCGTCGCCCCTCCCCCCCACTCTCGTTGACGGGACGTCCGTAGCCCCCCCCCCAATCTCGTTGACGGGACGTCCGTAGCCCCTCCCCCCCACTCTCGTTGACGGGACGTCCGTAGCCCCTCCCCCAAACTTTGACGGGACGTCCGTAGCCCCTCCCCCCAATCCGTTACGGGACGTCCTAGCCCCTCCCCCAAATCTCGTTGACGAGTCCCTAGCCCCTCCCCCCAAACTCGTTGACGGGACGCCCTGCCCCTCCCCCCCAATCTCGTGACGGGACGTCCGTAGCCCCTCCCCCCAATCTCGTTGACGGGACGTCCGTAGCCCCTCCCCCCAATCTCGTTGACGGGACGTCCGTAGCCCCTCCCCCCCAAATTGTTGAGGGCGTCCCTAGCCCCCCCCCCCAATCTCGTTGCGGGCTCCGTAAACCCCCCCCCCCAATCTCGTTACGGGACGTTCCGTTTTGCCCCCCCCCCAAATTTGTTGAGGGAGTCCTAGCCCCCCCCCCCAATCTCGTTGCGGGGCGTCCGTAGCCCCTCCCCCCCTTTTTCTTGAGGGATCCGTAGCCCCTCCCCCCAATTCGTTTTAGGGACGTCCGTTTCCCCTCCCCCCAATCTCGTTGACGGGACGTCCGTGCCCCTCCCCCCAACTCGTTAAGGGCCCTTCCCCCCCCCAATTTCCCTTGACGGGAGTCCGTAGCCCCTCCCCCAACTCGTGGGGGGACGTCCGTTAGCCCCCCCCCCCAATCTGTTGACGGGGGGGGGGTCCGTACCCCTCCCCCCAATTCTTGACGGGACGTCGTAACCCCTCCCCCCAATCCGTTTACGGGGGGTCGTAGCCCCCCCCCCCAATCTCTTGACGGGACGTCCCTTTGCCCCTCCCCCAATTCTTTTACGGGGCGTTGTAGCCCCTCCCCCCAATCTCTTGACGGGCGTCTGTAGCCCCTCCCCCCCCCCTTTTCTCGGGGGGCGCTTAAGGCCCCTTTTCCCCCAAAACTCGTTGAGGGACGTCTGTACCCCTCCCCCCAAACTCGTTTTACGGGACGTTTTTGTAGCCCCTCCCCCCAATTCGTTGACGGGGTTGTAGCCCCCCCCCCCCAAAACTCGTTGACGGGACGTCCCCTAGCCCCTCCCCCCAATCTCTTGAGGGAGTCCGTAGCCCCCCCCCTCAATCTCGTTGACGGGGACGTCCGTAGCCCCCCCCCCCCCCCCCCCCCCGTCTCGTTGAAGGGTCAGCCTTAGCCCCTCCCCCCCTCCGGCTGGTGGGACGGCCGTAGCCCCCTCTGGTTGAACTGAATGGCACCTTTCATTGACATAATAGGAAGCCTTTATTTGCTGTCAGGGATCCCTTTCTTTACAGGGAGCCCCTTCTTTTGCCTAAAGCCAGGAGCTGGCGGGGGTCCCTTTATTTACCAAGTTCTAGAGTCCTGCTAATATAAGGGAGCCCTTCTGTACTCATTCACCAGCTGCTTGAGCCCCTTACTCTGCCAAGGACGCCATGTATTGACCTGGGTCTGAGTCTACTCCATTTTGCAGACCCCTCCATTTGTCCCTTCTGTTCCCGGCCCCCATTTCTTATCACCTGCCTGTCCTGAAGCCCTACATTGCATGGACGTAGCTGTACAGTCCACTCACCCCGGGGGCTCGGTAATGACCCACCTTGAGCCTGTGCGCCCCCTGTGTCCTGACACCCTTACCCATGGGGGGGCTTATACTAATGGGCGGCAGGTGTGAGGTGCACTCCTCCGCCTCCTATGATGTGGGCATGAGGGTGCCCTGTTGTGTCTGTATACAGGAGGGGGGGAGTGATGTTAATATGCGTGGGGTCCATTAATGAGGATTTTATAGGCAGGGGAGATGGATGACTTAACCTCCTGGGGGCTCATAATAAGGAGCTGGTAATTATAAATTGGCGTCGGTCTCTGGGGGTAGCCGAAAGGGATGATGTATGAGCGAGGAGTATAATAGTGCAGCGTATATCTGCATGATCTGCAACCTATCGTAGTTGAACCACAGCTCCCAGCATTCCCCGGTGCATGGATTGCTGGGAGTTGTAGTTCCCCCAGATCTCGCTCTATTATATAGGTCAATTGCTTTTACCCAAGCTATGACACGACCCCCACTCTGCGCCCTCCACTCATCATCATCCGGAAAGCGGCACACCAGGCGATCGCACCGACACGCTGGGAAGGTGACATACATTTCTCAACTACTTAACGAGCTGATATTTTTGGAGAGGGATCCAGAGAGAGGAAACGGAGCGAAACGGGGAAGTAAATACAAGTCCCGGGTTATCCATTAGGAAGTAAATGGTGATGGAAGGAGGTAATCGCTGATTACACACAAGCACAACATGCGAGATCAGGAGACGGCAGCGACGAGCTCGGGCCATAAATCTTACTATAAATTGTAATACCCAACTTGATCAAACTGTGCACTAAAAGCCTTCCATAAATCTCACTATCTCCGATAACGTCTTGTGTAACAATGGCGGGGAAATACCAAACTTGATCAAACTGTGCACTAAAAGCCTTTCATAAATCTTACTATCTTCGATAACGTCTTGTGCAGCAATGGCGGGGAAATACCCAACTTGATCAAACTGTGCACTAAAAGCCTTTATGTTTTGCAAGTATCAAGAATAGCAGTATTTCATCGTTAAAGCATCGTGTGTATTGCTGTTAATAGCCCTGTGTGGCTTTATGGTTGTAAAAACTAATAAAAATTTACAATTTAAAAAAAAAAAAATAGCAGTAATGTATTGTAAATGCATTTCTGGTGACTTTCTCTACTTTGACCAGAAGAAAACCAAGTTGGCCCGCACCTCCATTTGCAACTTCTGTAGACTCTGATTCACAGGGTTGTGACCGCAAAAAGTAAATTCTCAAATACCAGATATAGCGGCACATAGTTGGCACTAAAACCCTTACAAGCATGTTACTAGTGAAACACTTACAATGCATTACCGCTATCCTTGATGCTTGCAAAACATAAAGGCTTTTCGTGCACAGTTTGATCAAGTTGCATATTTTCACCTACTGTGTAAGGCAGATTTATTCGGTGGGTCCCTGCTATAATGCTTCTTTGTGGGGCAAAAACTGCCATGTGTTCAAGGCTGGGAGGAGGTGGGCTACCTTAATGGGGCATACGCAACTTGATCAAATTGTGCACTAAAAGCCTATATTTTTTTGCATGTATAAAGCATAGCAATAATGGGACATTTACAATGCGTAACTGCTATTCTTTATACTTGAAAAACATAAAGGCTTTTAGTGCACAGTTTGATCAAGTTGCGTATTTTCACCTACTGTGCAAGGTAGATTTATTAGGTGGGTCCCTGCTATAATGCTGCTTTGTGGGGCAAAAACTGCCACGTATTCAAGGCTGGGAGGAGGTGGGCTACCTTGATGTGCAATGTGGCATACGCAACTTGATCAAATTGTGCACTAAGAGCCTTTATTGTTTGCATGTATAAAGCATAGGAATAATGCATTGTGAATGTTCCACTAGTTCCATGTTTGTAAGGGTTTTAGTGCCGGCTTTGTGCTGCTGTTCCAGAATTTCTCCTCTTTGATACCATAGCTAGTGACATCTGTGTAATGTTAAAGGGGTCCTCTGACGGAAAGATGTGTCTGTATCCCGTGTGTGTATATCTGCTACATGCATGGATCATGATGTAGCAGAGTTCAGTTTGTAATTTGGCTCCGATCCTTGTGATCGGGGCCGCCCTCAATAAGTTCAAGGAAATCTGTTAGCAAGTGAGTAACTTCACAGCAGCGCCACCACTGGAGAAATTAGGCATTGCAAAAGACCCATTTAAACCAATGAACTGTTCAATGTCAGACAGGAGAGGTCCTCCAGAGCAAGGCTCTCTTCTCTATCCAAAAGATGAGGAGCTTCAAAGGAGGACCCCTCTCAATGGTCTATAAAAATGGATTTGCTAAACTGGAGAACCCCTTTAATTTTTAGAGCTTAACCGCAACGAATAGATTTCCAGAATGTCTCCTGCTTGTGGCAGCACTACAAGTCCCAGCATGCCCTGATAGTTGCAGGCTGTCAGGCATGCTGGGAGTTGTAGTTTTTTCAACAGCTGCTGTAGGAATTTAGGGAAATGACCGCTCCAACATGATGTCTTTGGATGGCAGAAGTGTAGGGGGGTGGGCTAGAACGGTTCACACAGATGTGACGCAGGGCTGGGAATGATGGGCGTTATAGTCATGCAGCATTTGGAGCACAGACTGTTGGAAATGACTTCTGTAATCTGCCTGAATCAAGTTTAAAGGGTCTGGACTTGTTTGCACAGATGTGACATAAGGCAGGGCATGCTGGGAGTTGTAGTTTTGCAACAGTTGGAAAGCGAATTGTTGGAATTGATCTCTCTAATTCTTGGTTTCTCTGGATGGCAGAAGTTAAGGGGGTCTAGAGTTAATACCGCAGACTTGACATAGTGCAGGGAATGCTGGGAGTTATGGTTTTGCAGCCGCTTGAGAGGGAACTATTGGAAATACTACGCTAACATGAGGTCTTTAAATCGTAGAAGTTTTCAGGGCTACAATTTTTTTCCCACCGATGTCACATAGGGCAGGGCATTCTGGGAGTTGTAGTTTTATAGCAGCTGGAGAGTGAACTGTTTGAGATGACTACTCTAATCTGCCTGAATCATGATTTCTTTGGATGGCAGAAGTTTAGGGGGTCTAGAACTGATTCTACCGAGTGCAGGGAATGCTGGGAGTTGTAGTTTTACAGCAGCTGGAATTGACTGCTCTAACCTCTCTGATTTTTGGTTTCTTTGGGTGGCAGAAGTTGTGGGGGGGATAAAGTTGATCCCACAGATGTGACATACGGCAGGGCCTGATGGGAGTTGTAGTTTTCCAACAGTTGGAAAGCGAATTGTTGGAATTGATCTCTCTGATTCTTGGTTTCTTTGGATGCCAAACGTTAAGCGGGTCTAGAGTTAATGACATAAGGCAGAGTATGCTGGGAGTTGTAGTTTTATAGCAGCTGGAGAGCTAACTGTATGGGATCACTATTCAGATCTGCCTGAATCATGATTTCTTTGGATGGCAGAAGTTTAGGGGGTCTAGAACTGATTCCACCAACATGAGACATGAGTGCAGGGAATGCTGGGAGTTGTAGTTTTACAGTAGCTGGAATTGACTGCTCTAACCGGTCTGATTCTTGGTTTCTTTGGATGCTAAAAGTTATAGGGGTTTAGAGCTAATCCCACAGGCATGACATATGGCAGGGCATGATGGGAGTTGTAGTTTTGCAACAATTGGAAAGCGAATTGTTGGGATACATTACTCTAATCCAGGCATCCTCAAACTGGCGGCCCTCCAGCTGTTGGGAAACTACAACTCCCATCATGCATTTATATAATCTATAACAGTGGGAATTATGGGAGTGGTAGTTTCCCAACAGCTGGAGGGCCGCAGTTTGAGGATGCCTGCTCTAATCGCTCTGATTCTTGGTTTCTTTGGATGCCAGAAGTTAAGGAGGTCTAGAACTGATTCCACTGACATGAGACATGAGTGCAGGGAATGCTGGGACTTGTAGTTTTACAGGAGATGGAATTGACTGCGCTAGCCTCCTCTGATTCTTGGTTTCTTTGGCTGTTAAGGGGGTCTATATTTAATCCCACAGACTTGACACAGGGCAGGGCATGATGGGAGTTGTAGTTTTGCAACAGTTGGAAAGCGAATTGTTGGAATCCATTACTCTGATCGCTCTGATTCTTGGTTTCTTTGGATGCCAGACGTTAAGGGGGTCTATAATTAATCCCACAGGCATGACGTAGGGCATGCTGGGAGTTGTAGTTTTGCAACAGTTGGCGAGCAGTACCTTCTACCCTATCGCTTTCTACACATGTATGTATGGACTGCAGCAGCCGGCTGCTCATAGCAGTATACTGCGCCGCTGTCCATGGTGCTGACTGTCAGTATGAGCACAGAGCCCCTGAGACCTGGAAGGGTTATGCATGTGCCTGACCGTATAAGTGAGCGCTCCATGGAGCAGCCCCGGCCCCGCTGCCAGAGCTGGTTAACCCCTTGCACCGGGCTCATTGCAGAGGAATGCCGGGGGGCCACTTCCCTCATGTTAATGATGTGATTCACACACATGTGCTATATTTATTTCTAGAGAAAATTGTGCTCGGCGCTAGGAAGTCACATTTGTTACCGAGGAGGATGTGCAAATCTATTGATCACCATAATTCACAGTGTGAAATGCAGGCTGCACTCTTTCCGTGCCGGAGCGGCTGCGGCGGCAATGGATGGGCCAGAGGCAGAAATAATTAAGAGGCGGAGTACAGACGGTGGAGATTACAGCAGTAGAGGAATGGGTTACAAGGTAGATTTGCCATTGAGGACTGTGTGGCCCCTGTTGCAGCCATATTGGTTGTCAATCAGCTATGACTGGGAATTTTTTAGAGGGGTTGTCCATTTTCTATCCCCCTTTTTTTTTTTTTTTTTTTTTTCAGGATTTCTCTTATAAGAAGCTGATCCCAAAGTGAATTATAGCTGGGCCCCTCCCAATAATCCGCTACAGCCTGTAGGGCAAGGGCATCAACTCATTTTTACCAAGAGCCACATCAGCTCTCAAATAATTTTTGGGAGAAATTTTGGCTTTTTTTTTTTTTTTTAATTATTTTATCAGTTCTATGCAATTATTAATAACATACAAAATTTACCCTTTTATAAGTTGTCATAGTAAAGAGTTAAAGCTCTTAAATTTTGAGACGGACTAATCTCATTTTACTGCAGCTGCTGCTTATCTGCATGTAACCATTACAAATAGTAGGTAATGACAGAATGATGGCTGGATTGTTCTCTGGACAGGGATAGATTATATTACACTAGACTGACGGGAATGACGAGCAATACATGAAAGGATAATGGGTTAAATGGGTTGTCTCACTACAAGGATTGCTGCTTTTTATGTTAAAGATCTTGCAAAAACAAGTCCCTTTGCAACATGTCTATTGACCGTGTCCTACCTATTCCTAGATATCCCCTCTTGTATGGGCTGCATCAAGTCGCTCCTCACGTCGCTATAGCTACTGACCTGTTCTGTCTCTCCTGATAGGCTGCCAGCGCTGGTCGTTATAGCTACTGACCTGTTCTGTCTCTCCTGCTAGGCTGCCAGCGGTGGTTGCTATAGCTACAGACTTGTACAGTCTCTCCTGCTAGGCTGCCAGCGGTGGTTGCTATAGCTACAGACTTGTTCAGTCTCTTGCTAGGCTGCCAGCGGTGGTTGCTATAGCTACAGACCTGGTGTCCTCAGCAGGTCCTCACTGCAGGCCAGTAGCAGCTAGTGAACATGTCCCTGAATTCAAAAATGAAACTGATGAAACAGGACTGAGGTGAAATGAATCAATGTAGTGAGACAACCCCTATAATCTTTTTCTGCACTGTGGGGTGTCAGTTTTTTTTTTTTTTTTTTTTTACATTTATCAAGTCCTGCTGATAACACACCTCAGGCCATTAAATAGAGCGGTTAAGCAATTCTCTTACTGCTGTGCTATCAGAACTTATATAGGGGAAGTTAAGAGACAAACCAGCAAGTTATGTACGTAGGGGAACTTTAAAAATGATGTAAAAAAAAAAAAAATCAAGCACCCAACTAGAAAAAACTCAATCCATATAATAGTCGCCTAGTGCTTGTCAAAATTTGTGCGGGCCATGTCCCTTTAGCTGCAAACGGAAGCACAACTTCATCAGAAAAATGGATCCTTTGGTTTACGCTTGAATCAGTTTGTTGCTGCATTAACATCTTAATTGGAATCTTTGTTTTTAACATACAGTCGCAAGTTCCATCGGGAATAACATCCATTAAAATGGTGGAACAAGAAATAGAGGAAAAAACGGTCCTAAAATATAACTTTTATTAAGTTCAAAACGAATATCTTATGCTATACACAAACCTCTCAACAACGTGGGAGAACAGGAAAAAATAGATTACACAGATAGGACTAATAACGATTGACACCTATATGGCCCTAATGCACTATTATACCCTTGCCTATATTGCAGGTACAGGATAGTTGCCCCGATAAGGGCGTTCCTATCCGCAACCTGACCCTAATAGTATAAGGCCCTAAATATCCCTATGGTGCCGTCCCAACATGTTTCGACCATCCAGAAGAGATTGAGTGTTGGTCTCCTCAGGGGACAATTAGGAAAATTATATGTATTCTATAGACCAAAAAGGAAGCAGAAAGAAGCAAAGTATAGACATGCAGATACCGTGTTTCCCCGAAAGTAAGACATAGCAGAGATTTTGTTGAATTCCCTAATATAAAGCACCCCCCGAAAATAAGACATAGCGGAAATCATTAGCGGGTTGAAGGACCTGTGCAGGGAGGTCATGTGATGTCACCACAGGTCCCAGGAGAGTAGACAGAAAGTACATGTAAGTAACAGTGGGAAGAGGGGGGAGAACAGAGCAGTGATACTGACACACACACATCTCACAGGATGGCTGATGGGGCATGCTGGGACTTCTAGTTCTACAAGTCCCAGCATGTCACATTTGCCATCCTTTGAGATAAGTCACTGCAGCTGCCATAAAATGTCCTTTACATACATATATCCTATGGTTTGTGACTCTAAACTTTGAGATAGAGATATATATATATATATATATATATATATATATATATATATATATATATATATACTGTTGCAATTAAAACAAAGATAAAGGTAGACTAGCTTTATGCGTTTCGCGCGGTACACCCGGGCTTCTTCAGAAGCATGTAACCATTGTATCGACACTCTGTTTAAATAGACAACACTTAACCGTCTTATTTCAATTAGTACACATTACACCAATCTCTAACCTTGTAACACAAAGTGCATCATTTGAAATATAAGAATGTGATTGATTTGTTTAAAACTTCTATCAAAAATCACGTGATCAAACCATGTGAGATAAAAACCTGAATGAAACCACTATAGCAGCGTTATTGAAACTGCAGCTCGGACCTTTTGCAGTAGTAACACGTGCGGAGGTCGTTACAGTTTATATGTCGGCATATGTAAATTCTAGCAGTTTTACACACAAGATTAAATGCACTTAGTATATCTATAGATATTAATATAGTACAACAAGTATATTTATTATACACATGTAGATAGCTAGTAAGAATAATTAATATGTTTCAGTAGGTAAAGTACCTCAAAAAAATCCCGAGGAATAAGCCTTTCTTTTCATTGTATTTTTATTCAGGGCTCTCCCATTCTAGTCTTTATGAATGAGTGCCCAGTCACACCCTTGTGATTGACGTACGATGTAAACAATCAATAACGCTGCTATAGTGGTTTCATTCAGGTTTTTATCTCACTTGGTTTGATCACATGATTCTTGATAGAAGTTTTAAACAAATCGGTCACATTCTTATATTTCAAATGATGCACTTTGTGTTACAAGGTTAGAGATTGGTGTAATGTGTACTAATTGAAATAGGACGGTTAAGTGTTGTCTATTTAAACAGAGTGTCGATACAATGGTTACATGCTTCTGAAGAAGCGCGAAACGCGTAAAGCTATCCTACCTTTATCTTTGTTTTAACTGCATCAGTGGTAAGAGCCCATTGTGCTTTTAATAATAAAGAAAACTTTTTACTTACGAGGAAGTCCTTTGTTAAGGAGCGCGCCGGATCAACGCTCTCCCCTGCTAGGGGTAGCACCTTCTATATCTAACCGAGTGCTGGTTAGCACTTGAGTCCGTCTACAGGATCGAGATCCCGGCAGCCGTAATTAGGGCAACGGCGACAATAGCCCTACAAGCATCTTAGAGTGTTGTGCCTTTTTTTCTGCACAACCTCGAAAGGTAAGCACGCCTTACAATTTTTATATCTCTAATTTTATACGGTTTTATACTATTGGGCGCCCCCGTTCTCTTTTTTCTTTATATATATATATATATATATATATATATATATTTATTTATTGTGACGTACTCACATTCGTTTGGCCGCCATCTTGGCTCGGCCCGGGGGTTCTTCAGCTCTGGGATCGCCGTCTTCTGCGGAATGGCACTCAGACACCAGGTTCCAGTTTACATTGACCTCAGCCAGCTTTATTGAGGCACATGCAAACAAATAATACAAACAAAAACCTCAGGCCGTCTGGCCACTGACTAAACAAATTAGTCCCTCTCTATCCGTGGCCTGGACCTACGATCTCACCCACTGATGTAGGCTTTCCTCAGCCTCTTGGGAGCCAGAGCCTCTCTCCAGCTCTGCTGCTCCACACTGCAGGTAGCAGACCACGCCCCCCTGTACACCTGAAGGACCAGGCATTTTATAGGACTCCTGAGCCCTATCCAAAACATGGCCTGGAACATGGGGAGTAGACGCCCACCCAACGCATTGTCTACTCCCAATAAGAGCCAACCCAGGAATGGCTGAAAAGCCAAACTAATCCTATACAGTTGCAACCACTTAAGTGCTGACATACATACAGCGGCTCTTACCACAGAGGTATCCTTGGTGGCATGTTGTGTATACCACTCTGGTATAACTCCACCTAGTGGCAGCAACAGGCAACTACATGTAGCCAGTCTGCCACTATATATATATATATATATATATATATATATCATATAATATAATATATATTATATATATATTATATATGAATATAAATATATATAAACACTAGATAGCTGCTATTATTCCTGAAAATTAGATACCTGAAATAAGACGTAGGACATCTTTAGGAGCAAAAATTTATATAAGACGCTGTCTTATTTTCGGGGAAACAGGGTTAGAGAATTTTACCTGGTGAGGATGATAGCAACATATAAACCAGCTATACTGAAACCGTGTAACTGTGACATACAGAGTACCTGACCCATATCAGCGCGGGGTAAGATAAAAGCACTGCAAAGTCAGGACATCACCCACCAGGTAAGTTCCCCAAGAATTGTCCGTCTCCCACCCTGTGCGGGCGTCACAGCATCGGCTCCTATTGCAAGAGACCAATGGAGGACACCAAGATAGAAACCCGACGGACCCCCTGTAAGCAGGTCCGTTTACACCTCTGCGACAGAGGTTCCACATGGAAACTCCGAAGCCTGTTTCTGTTAAAATACAGATTTTTTTTTTCACATTTATTTTGGTGCGTATTTCGAGTCAAAAATGCCCCTCAATAAGTGTCCAAAACATCTGCAGAATAATTCCCATTGATACTAATGTGAAATCCGCGCTGTCGTTCTAACTGGACCTTTGTGGCGAGTATTTTGAAATTATTTTACTCAAGTTAGTGCCCTGTCAATTCTTGAGGCAACAATAGGAAACAATGGGGATAGGAATTTTGGTGCGGAAAAAAGTTTTGTTGAGCGTATTTTAAGGTATTTCCATACCGAAAATGTGCTCCAGCACAAGCTCGATTGCTACACCTCTCCCCTACACATAAATGGAGGTTCCGATTACAGCTGAGCATCGGTGCTCTGCTAAACTCGGAACTCCAAATTATGTTTATGGGAGAAACCCGATCACCACCTGCTCGAATGGAGCGGTTTTGGGGGTCGTTTAGGCGATAGGGAGAGGTAGGACCTGCACCTATCAGAAAACGATGGCTGTCATAGCGATATACCATCATTGTAGTAAATCAATCCTGTTAAAGGGGTTTTGCCACGATCTAATGTTGACGTGGGATCCTGAAAAATGGGCATTTAATCACTTTTCTAAATATGTCATTAAAAAAGTGAAGCCTGTGAGAGCTACAGCCTGACTAAGATGCCCTTAGTTTCCTGACTGTTTACATTAGACACGACTAGGAGCTGATCTGGCCCTGCTTGTGTTGTTTGCACTTCTTATCTGATAGCAGGAAACATTAATGAGCTTTGAAGGGACTGGGGAGAAAAGATCCTGTGTCTGCTGTATAAAGGATCCACTGGTTGTAATGTAATTATCTGAGTAAACATGCAGATGCTCCCTGGATCCCTGCTCAGCCCCCACCCCCTGCAGCAGTTCTGTAACAAATGAAAGCTCCTAGCAGGCAGCATTCTCATCTTCTCTCCTGAGCAGATAAGAGGGAGAAACAAAACCCGTAGAGCTTGTGCACAATACAGTTCTCCTCTGTGGATTAGCCAAACAATGGTTACTCAGCTACAGAGACTGAGTATCAGGAACGTGCATGGGAGGTGGAGCGATGACATCACAGAGGAGGTACTTGTTTTTTTTTTTTTAAACACAGAAACACAACGCCCCTTTTCTCAAGGCTTAAGAGCACAGATCAGCCAGGTGAGGAAATCACCTTGGCAAAACCCCTTTAAGGGAATACTTTACATCAGTGTTCCCCAACTCCAGTCCTCATGCCCCACCAACAGGTCATGTTTTCAGGATATCCCACAGAATGCACTGACAATAATATCACCTGTGCAGCATAATTAAATCACCTGTGCAATGCTGAGGAAATCCAGAAAACATGACCTGTTGGTGGGGCATGAGGACTGGAGTTGGGGACCCCTGCTTTACATTGCTATCAATTGTCCTCTCCTATACTTGTAAGATATTGGGAGAACACTTTAGGGTTAGTGTGTACTGTGTATATGTACTTTATACTATAAAATGTATATATACAGTTGAAATCGAAAGTTTCATACACTATATAAAAAGCCCCATCTGCAGGTTTTTCTCACTATCTGACATTAAATCAGAATAAACCTTCCCCGTTTTATGTCAATTAGGAACCAAAATTATTTATATTTGCCAAATGCCAGAATAATGAGAGATAATTTTTAAGGCGTTTTTATTACTTTCTGCAAAGTCAAAAGTTTACATCCATTTCATTAGTATTTGGTAGCATGGCCCTTAAACTGTATGACTTGGGTCAAATGTTTTGGCTCCTTCCACAAGCTTCTCACAATAGTTGGTAGGAATTTTGGCCCCTTCCTTCTGACAAAACTGGTGTAACTGACCCATGTTTGTAGTTCGCTTTGCTCGCACCTGACTTTTCAGCTTTGTCCATAGATTTTCAATAGGATTGAGATCAGGGCTTTGTGATGACCGCTCCAAAACATTGACTTGGTTCTCCTTAAGCCACTTTGTAACCAGTTTGGCAGTAGCTTTGGGTCATTGTCCATTTGGAAGACCCATTTCCGCCCAAGCTTTAACTTCCTGGCTGATGTCTTGAGATGTTGCTTCAGTATTGCCACATAATCTTCTTTCCTCATGATGCCATCTATTTTGTGAAGGGCAATAGTTCTTCCTGCAGCAAAACAACTCCACAACATGATGCTGCCACCCCTGTGTTTCACAGTTCAGATGGTATAATTAGGCTTCCAGGTTTCTCCCTTTTTTCCTCCAAATGTAACAATTGTCATTATGGCCAAACAGTTCAATTTTAGATTTGCAGACCACAGGACATGTCTCCAAAAATGTTGGTCTTTGCTCCTGTGTGCATTTGCAAACATTAATCTGGCTTTTATATGTTTCTTTTGGAGTAATCGCTTCTTCCTGGCAGAGCGGCCTTTCAGCCCATGTTGATACAGTACTCGTTTCACCGTGGATAATGACACAATCTTACCAGCTTCCGGCAGCATCTACACAAGGTCTTTTGCTTTTGTTCTTGGGTTGATATTCACATGTCGGACCAAAGCATGTTCATCTCTGAGACACAGAATCCATCTCCTTCCTGAGTGGTATGGTGGCTGGACATTACCAAACTTAATGAATTGTAAATATGCAAAACTCTACAGTAAGTGGGGGAAAAACAGTTTTCAACAAAAACTTCCTAAATAACATTTGTGGAGTCTCTGAATTTGTTCTGAGAAATAGTATCGCCTCCATCAGATCCTCCATACATGACCTCAAATCTGATCTCATTATTTCCAGGCTAGAGAACGGCCTCTCTACACTAACTTGGGTTGGGAGCAAAGCGGTGACCACATGGGCAACATCTCTAACAATCTCAGGGTATAAAGAAATTGCCTCAGGCAGTCATTTCTGATGAACGGTCGATCTTCTACTTTTTGAACAACAAGTGAGAAATGTTGCTGAAATCTGGTCAATCTGTTTGCTTTGGGAGCAGAATCTTTTTCTTGCGGCAACACTCTGCCTGCTTCATGTCATCCAAATACTTTTCAAAATTAAACTCCTCATCGGATGAGGCTGAAGATATGGGAGCAGTAGCACTGGCAATACCCAATTCCTCTTGCTCTTGGCATTGCATCAAGTTGACTGTACCAACTACTGTTCAAAAGTTTGGATTCACCCAATTTTGTGTTTTCCCTGATACTTTTATTTATCAAATGAGTTGCAAACTGAATAGAAATCTCGTCCAGACATTGACAAGGTTATAAATGATTTTTATTTGAAATAATTTTCTACTTCAAACTTTGCTTTCGTCGCTCCCTTTGCAGCAATCCCAGCATTGCAGACCTCTGGCATTCTAGCTGTTAATTTTCTGAGGTAATCTGGAGAAATCTCACCCCTTGCTTCCAGAAGCTCCTTCCACAAGTTGGATTGGCTTGATGGGCACTTTTTGCATACCATACGGTCAAGCTGCTCCCACAACAGCTCAATAGGGTTGAGATCTGGTGACTGCGCTGGCCACTCCATTACAGAGAGAATACCAGCTCCTGCTTCTTCCCTAAATAGTTCTTGCATAGTTTGGAGGTGGCTTTGGGTCATTGTCCTGTTGCTGGATGAAAGTGGCTCCAATCAAGTGCCCCCCACAGGGTATGGCATGGCATTGCAAAATGGAGTGATAGCCTTCCTTATTCACAATCCATTTTACCTTGTACAAATCTCCCACTTTACCAGCACCAAAGCAACCCCAGACCATCACATGACCTCCACCAGCACCAAAGCAACCCCAGACCATCACATGACCTCCACCAGCACCAAAGCAACCCCAGACCATCACATGACCTCCACCAACACCAAAGCAACCCCAGACCATCACATGACCTCCACCAGCCCCAACGCAACCCCAGACCATCACATGACCTCCACCAGCACCAAAGCAACCCCAGACCATCACATTACCTCCACCAGCACCACTAGCACCAAAGCAACCCCAGACCATCATATGACCTCCACCAGCTCCAAAGCAACCCCAGAGCATCAGTTGACCTCCACCAGCACCAAAGCAACCCCAGACCATCACATGACCTCCACCAGCACCAAAGCCACCCCAGACCATCACTTGACCTCCACCAGCACCAAAGCCACCCCAGACCATCACTTGACCTCCACCAGCACCAAAGCCACCCCAGACCATCACTTGACCTCCACCAGCACCAAAGCCACCCCAGACCATCACTTGACCTCCACCAGCACCAAAGCCACTCCAGACCATCTCTTGACCTCCACCAGCACCAAAGCAACCCCAGACCATCACATGACCTCCACCAACACCAAAGCAACCCCAGACCATCACATGACCTCCACCATCACATGACTTACAGCATTTTTTCAGTAGTTCTGCGTCTCACAAATGTTCTTCTGTGTGATCCAAACACCTCAAACTTCGATTCATCCATAAAACTTTCTTCTAATCTTCCTCTGTCCAATGTCTGTGTTCTTTAGCCCATATTAATCTTTTCCTTTTATTAGCCAGTCTCCGATATGGCTTTTTCTTTGCCACCCTGCCCTGAAGGCCAGCATCCCGGAGTCACCTCTTCATTGTAGAAGTTGACACTGGTGTTTTGTGGGAACTATTTAATGAAGCTGCCAGTTGAGGACCTGTGAGGCATCGATTTCTCAGACTAGAGACTCTAATGTACTTGTCATGTTGTGCAGCGGGGCCTCCCACTTCTCTTTCTACTCTGGTTAGAGCCTGTTTGTGCTCTTCTCTGAAGGGAGTAGTACACACCGTTGTAGGAAATCTCCAGTTTCTTGGCAATTTCTCGCATGGAATAGCCTTCATCTCTCAGCTCAAGAATAGACTGTCGAGTTTCACATGAAAGTTCTCTTTTTCTTGCCATTTTGCGAATTTAATCGAACCAACAAATGTAATGCTCCAGATTCTCAACTAGCTCAAAGGAAGGTCAGTTTTATAGCTTTTCTACTGTAATCAGCAAAAATGTTTTCAGCTGTGCTAACATACTTGCAGAAGGGTTTTCAAGGGTGTTCAAAATATCCAATAGCTTTCTTGCACAGTTAGCAAACACAATGTACCAATAGAACACTGGCGTGATGGTTGTTGGAAATGGGCCTCTATACACCTATATAGATATTGCATTAACAACCAGACGTTTGTAGCTAAAATAGTCATTTACCACATTAGCAATGTATAGAGTGGATTTCTGATTCATTTAATGTTAGCTTCATTGAAAAAAAACTGTGCTTTTCTTTCAAAAATAAGGAAATCTCTAAGTGACCCCAAACTTTTGAACGGAAGTGTATGTATAGTCGGAGTCGGTCCATCTTATAATGACTCCAGCTCTGATTTTACACACAATTTTAGTTTTGTGCCATTTTTGTTGCAGTTTTTGGATTTTGGACATCCCCTTCAGTTGAACAGTACTATACTATGACATTTTTAAGTGAAATATGTTCTTAATTTTGACCCATTTTTCGGATTTGAAATTTGACTTCAGAAAATCCATGCTGTGTAGACTACAGCTCGGATTTTGTATTGAGGTCTATGGGGATGGTTTACAGTCAGATTTTTGCGGATTCTAAATACCGAATCCGCTTAATAATCTGACCGTAAATCACTGCCGTGTAGACATAGCCTGAATGTCTGAAATGTGTCTAAGCAAAAATGGATGCAAAGGGATAGCCATCTGTTGTGTAGTATCTGTTTTCCATTGTCTGAAATCTGATGGAACAGAGCCAAACTGAAGCAAACTGAAAGCCTAAAAGCTCCATAGAAGTCAATGGGCGACCATTTTATTTTTTTGTCAACTTTTCTGATTCCAAAACTGAATGGAGCAACGGAAAACCAAATGCAGATGTAGACTAGGCCTAACCTGAGACACCATATACACCTAATGGTTGTGTCCCAGCAAGCTGTCTCTGGTGTCTAGATCGTTTTCCTTTGTTGCTGATAAAATGGTTTCACCAGAAATGTGAAGGTGCCAAGTGGTCAGTAAAATAACAAGATCTCCTATAAGGTTGTTTACTAGCCAGGCCCTTCCACCACCTTAGCACCGGGCTTCCTACCTTAAAGGGTGTTTCTCATGCAACGATTAGCTTTCAGCATGTAAGCAAGGATAAAGAGAGACTATTGCCAAATACATTGATGTTCTGATTTTGCTTTGTTTAGGAGCTAAAGGAGATTTTATCTCCTGCTTGTGTACACAAGTTTCTCTAAGTTACCAGACATCTCTCTGCTCCAGCTGCCCAGTGTGACCACTCCTTGCTGAGTTTCCTCTCCATCACAGGAGCTTATCGTTGTTACTGAAACTTTAACCCTTTAGAGCCCTGGAGCCTTGTGCACTACAGCTTACAAGTCTCCAGCATTTATCTCACTATAACAAGTTCACTGCTATGGTACAACCCGCAGCCTAAGCAGGAAGTGGGAGACTAAAGCTGGCTGTAAAAAGCAGGCTCTATGAAATGGCATGGTAAGATGTGGCTGGGTAGTGTTGTCGGAGCTGTGCCACCTCCTGTGAGGTGCTGAACAGAGCGGTATCTAAGTGCACGCTGGCTTTCCAAAGCCAAAATGGTGCCTATTCTCTATGCTGGTGCATCTGCCGAGTGCTGGCTCCATCCTTCAGGAAAGGGAAGAGTTGGACCTTCTGCATCCCTGATCACTGTGTCTAAGCTCTAAAAATAAGACGGGCTCTGTGACAGATATGGTTATATGATAGAGGGAGACAAGCTGAGCTCTGTGATATATAGGTTATATGATAGAGGGAGACAAGCTGAGCTCTGTGATATATAGGGTTATATGATAGAGGAGAGGAGCTGAGCTCTGTGACATATAGGGTTAATTTATAGAGGAGAGAAGCTGAGCTCTGTGATATATAGGGTTTTTATGATAGATGGAGAGAAGCTAGATTCTGTGATATATAGGGTTTATGATAGAAGAGAAAAAGCTGAGCTCTTGATATATAGGGTTATATGATAGAGGAGAGATGCTGGCTCTGTGATAATAGGGTTATATGATAGAGGGGAAGCTGAGCTCTGTGATATATAGGGTTATATGATAGTGGAGAGAAGCTGAGATCTGTGTATATAGGGTTTTATGATAGAAGAGGGGAAGCTGAGCTCTGTGATATATAGGGTTATATGATAGAGGAGAGATGCTGAGCTCTGTGATACATAGGGTTATATGATAGAGGAGAGGAGCTGAGCTCTGTGACATATAGGGTTATATGGTAGAGAAGCTGAGCTCTGTGATATAAGGGTTTATGGTAAGAAGCGAGCTTGTGATATTAGGGTTATAGATAGAGAAGAGCTCAGCCCTCCCCTTGTCATATAACCCTATATATCACAGAGCTCAGCTTCTCTCCCTCTGTCATGTAACCTATATATCACAGAGGGGCAGCTTCTCTACCTCTATCATATTAACCCTAAAAATCATAGAACTTAGCTTTCTCCTTATCATAAAACCATATATAACAGAGCTCAGCTTCTCTCCTCTATCATATAACACCATATATCAGAGCTCAGCTCCTCTCCTCTATCATACAACCCTATATATCACAGAGCTCAGCTTCTCTACCTCTATCATAACCCTATATATCACATAGCTCAGCTTCTCTCCTCTATCATATAACCCTATATATCAAAGAGCTCAGCTATTCTTCCTCTATCACATCCTGCTCTCATATAGGGCAGCATAAACAACCTGACAGGTTCCCTTTAATTTAGACTTTGTCTTTTAGCTCTGCTCCTTTAGGGAAGAGCTGTGCCAAGTGCTTGTAAGTAGTAGAGTGTGATCTGAAAGTGCTGTCTCATCTACTGCTCTGCTTCTCCCCCATGCTTTACACTGCAGCTCTCTTTGTTCAGTCTAGGTGCAGTATAATAGCCCACTGCAAAGCCATTGTGCAGAATGATTATAAACCTCAAGATACATATTCTGAGGCAAATGAGCCTTAGCAAGGTGGAAGCCTGGAGATCTGCTTAACTGTCTATGGAGGCGGGGGAAGGGCAGGGTGAGCAGATGCCGCATACTCCTCTAGTGCTCTTATCTTTTGGGAAAATAAAGGAACTGCTGTTACAATCCAGCCCTGGTTTTCTGGAGAAAATGGCTGGGTTAGAAAGAGACTATATGATTTTGCTTTTGTACTGGGTGCACTGAGCACATTATTAAAGGGACACTTCCATCAGAAAGGCATATTTTTGTTATCACCAATTTTCCTGATTTTTTTTTTTTAATCAAATTTAATAAAATTAAAATTACACATAAAATCTCTTCTAGCTGTAATTACAAGGAAGGCAGTCTGACTTATTTCACTTTACCTGACCTGCTGTTTCTCTGCATGTAGTCATTACAAGTAGTAGGTAATGACATAATCTTGCGTTCTCTAGATAGTGATGGATACGATAAGATCATAGGACAGTGACAAGAGCAATACATGAAAGAATAATGGGATACGTTTTCTCTCCACTTGCACCTTTTAGGCCACAGTAGGCTTGGAAGAGAACCATCAAGCAATCAAGTCAGGGAGACACAAGCCAGGAACTTATATACATAGGGGAACTTTAAAATTATATAAAAAAAATAACCCCACAAACGCCCAATAAAAAAAATAAAAAAATCTATATAAGGGTATGTTCACACTGCATCTTTGAGGGGCGTATTTCGGTGCGTAATTACGCTGCAATACATTCGAAGTATGTCCTACACATATGGTAATTTAAATGTTTGCTTCTAAGGCTATGTTCACACGGCTTATTTCGGGGCGTATTTACGTCCGCAAATACGTCCCGAAATAAGTTTCAAATACGTGTCACAAAGTGTCTCGTATTTCGGGTCGTAAATACATTCCCCATTTCTTACTTATGGGATTTTAAAGTTGCAAAAATAGCGCCTCAATAAGTGACCGGGGACTTAATTTTACGATCGTATTTACGGTCGTATTTACCCCCGCAAATACGTTTCGAAAATACGCCTCGTGTGAAAAACGAGGTGTATTTTACATTGGAATCAATGCTAATCTAATTGTTCATTATTTGAAACGTATTTCGGGACGTATTTGCGGACGTAATTACGCCCCCGAAATAAGCCGTGTGAACATAGCCTAACAGGCTTAGGAGTCCAGTGGGCAGTCCTGCTCAGTGATTACAGCCCTTGTCTGTGTGTATACAGAGATGTCAGTCACAGAGTGGGACCGCCCATTGGACTCCTGAGACCAGAATGAACTTTCAATGAATAAATTGCTGGTTCTAGTGATTTTTTTTTCCTTCACACAAATATGTATATCAACATCAAGCTCTTCCTGCTCTATAGCACATAAAGATTGAACTGCATTTTACACATGAGTTCCCTTTAAAAAAAAAAATCTTTCAATAAAAATAAGATGAAAAAAAACCTACTGTGCATTGGCACACAGTGTGAACCTTGGATTCACAGCACGAGGGTCTGATCCTCAGTGTATTTCTGACAATGAACTCGTATAACATGATTACTCACACACTTGAGGTTTCCCTGAATTTTACAATCTTTAGAAGAATCGAGGGCAGAGACTATTATTAGAGCATCGCTGATCTGATGCAGCATTGAGTTTTATTTTATTTCATCTCAAACCCCTAACATTCAGGTGACTGCAGCTATCACCAGTATTAGGCTATGTCTACACAGCAGTGGTTTATTGTCCGATTTTTAAGCGGATTCGGTATTTAAAATCTGCAAAAATCCGACTATAAATCATCCACCTAGACATCAATCCGTCTACACTGCTCGGATTTTCAGAGGTAAAATTTCAAATCCGAAATCCGTTCATAAAAACTTAGAACATGTTCTATAATGATACCTATCACTAAGGGAAGGAAAATCCTCTCATATCAACAGCGGGAATCTAAAGGGGTTTTCTCGCTACAAAGATCATATCTAATGATGGGGACAGTAAAAATAAGCACTTTTGTAATTGGTTTGCATTACCTAAATCATTTAGTATAGCAGATATAAGCTAAACCGTGCATCTCTAGCTATTTCTGCAGCAGCTGGACGGGACACGCCCCCTTTTCTGTGATTGGCTGACTGATATGTCATTCAGCCTGTTCGGACACGCCCTGTGGATGGGGAAACTCCCCCTGGGCTGTGATTGGCTGACTGCCCTCTGTGCTTACTCCCCTCTGAGCTGTGGATAATGAAAGTGAAACTAGGTGCCTCAGCTTTTCCATGCTCCTATCTCAGCTCTATGTATAGGATGTGGGCAACTACTGAGTCTCTAGCAGTTAGATTCACTTTCCCCTAATATAACACAGCCCTATACAATGCATGTCTCCCCCCCCCCCACCCCATATAAAAGCTTTATACAGTCTGCTCGATAACAAGGCGTGAGGCAGCGTGCCTCTCTCACATTTGTTTTATCAGTTCAGGCTGTGTGTATGACTGCTTACACCAATGCAGGTGTTCTGGTTACAGCAATGTAGGGATTCTGGTTACAAGGAGCCAGTGCAGCCTGGGAGGCAGGTGACAGCTCTGTAGACAAGAGAACATTGCAGGAGGTCTGCAGAGCTGTGACATCCTCTCCCTTCCACTGCTTATACAGAATGATGATGTCACAACTCTTCAGTGAGGGGAGACACGCCTCCTGGGAGGAGAGAGACGCCCCTAGATTTGAAGCTGAAACAGATAGAAGCAGCTCAAGTCTACGAAAGCATGTAATAATAAAACCCCTTTAAATTTCTGCCAAAAAACCTGCGAGAGGGACTCGGGATGATTCTAATCCCATAAGAGCCCATTTTAGGGTCCAGGCACTGTCATTTCCCCTAGTCAGTCAGCTGTTTTCTTATGCAGCCTGGGACTGACATCTCTAGTTGGACAGAATTGAAGCATGTAAAGACACACCCCAGTGACAGGGGATGTGGGACCACCCACTTGTCCATTAAGTCATTCATTTCCAGGAGCAGATGCTTCAGCATTAATTACTAAAATAGGCTTGTCGGGAAAGCTGACTGGTCCCCGTTAATGGCAGAATTCTACAGGTCTTAATAGGGAACAGAAAGCTGAGATATAGGAGCTGTTTGTTGGAAGTTCTCACACTGTAGAACCAAGTACAGGGAGAGCTACAGCAGCTCTCCTTGTAGTTTAGCTTCTTGTATTCCTGCGGAGATATGATTTAGATGTCAGGACACCTATAACCTTTTGGTCAATATTTGTACCCCTGTGATTCTCGGCTATAATAACTTGGGATAACGAATAATAACCACAATATATCTTATACAGATGCGTATGGTGATAGAAGGGTCTCTATGGAGGGTGGCACTCGGGGAACCATCAGGGCAGTTCTTCTGTCAGGGGCCCTAATCAAATTAAAGAAAAGGTGCCCACTGATATAAGAACTGGTAATGGATGGGGGACTCGTGCTCTAGCTGTATGGGGCCCTGAAATGACTTATGGCAGTCTTGACTACAGATGTGGCTGTATCTGCTGGGAGTTGTAGTGGAAGCCACAGGTGGGGGCCCTGATATGACTTATAGCTGACTACAGAGCTGGCTGTATCTGCTGGGAGTTGTAGTGGCAGCCACAGATGGGGAGCCCTGTTATGACTTATAGCTGCCCTGACTATAGATGTGGCTGTATCTGCTTGGAGTTGTAGTGGCAGACTCTGTATCTGCTGGGACTTGTAGTAGGAGCCTCAGGTTGGGTCCCCTTGTTATGACTGATAAGAGCCCTGACTACAGTTGTGGCTGAGTCTGCTGGAAGTTGTAGTG
Source organism: Phyllomedusa bahiana (assembly GCA_025379985.1). Classification (NCBI taxonomy): domain Eukaryota; kingdom Metazoa; phylum Chordata; class Amphibia; order Anura; family Hylidae; genus Phyllomedusa; species Phyllomedusa bahiana. The sequence goes on from JAODAL010001144.1 coordinate 22,976, forward strand.
GCAGCCATGGGTGGGAGGCCCTGATGTGACTTAGAGCAGCCCTGACTACAGGTGTGGCTGTATTTGCTGGGACTTGTAGTAGGAGCCACAGGTGAGGGCCATCTGATAGGACTTATAGCAGCCATGGCTATAGATGTGGCTATATCAGCTGGGACTTGTGGTGGAAGTCACAAGTGGGGTGGGGCTGATACGACTTATGGCAGTCCTGACTATAGTTGTGGCTCTATCTGCTGGGAGTTGTAGTTGAAGCCACAGGTTGGGGACCCATGATATGACTGGTAACAGTCCTGACTACAGATGTGGCTGTATCTGCTGGGAGTTGTAGTGGCAGCCACAGATGGGGAGCCCTGTTATGACTTATAGCTGCCCTGACTATAGATGTGGCTGTATCTGCTTGAAGTTGTAGTGGCAGCCTCTGTATCTGCTGGGACTTGTAGTAGTAGGAGCCTCAGGTTGGGTCCCCTTGTTATGACTGATAAGAGCCCTGACTACAGTTGTGGCTGAGTCTGCTGGAAGTTGTAGTGGCAGCCATGGGTGGGAGGCCCTGATGTGACTTAGAGCAGCCCTAACTACAGGTGTGGCTGTATTTGCTGGGACTTGTAGTAGGAGCCACAGGTGAGGGCCATCTGATAGGACTTATAGCATGCCTGGCTAAAGATTGTGGCTATATCGGGCTGGACTTGTGGTGAAGTAAAAGTGGGGTGGGGTATACGACTTATGGCAGTCCGACTATAGTTGTGGCTTTTGGGGGTTTGTAGTGGAACCCACGGGTTTGGGGGAAAACCCCAGATTGATGGTAACAGCCCGACTACAGAGTGGTGTTTGTGGGAGTTGTAGTGGAAGGCAAGGTGTGTGTGGGGGGGGGGGGGGGGGGGGGGGGGGGGGGGGGGGGGGGGGGGCCCCGGGGGGGGGGGGGGGAGGGGGGGGGCGGGGGGGGAGGGGGTTTTTGGGGGGGGGGGGGGGGGGGGGTTTTGGGGGGGGGGGACGGGGGGGCGGGGGGGGGGGGGGGGGGGGGGGGGGGGGGGGGGGGGGGGGGGGGGGGGCCGGGGGGGGGGGGGGGGGAGTATAGCTGTGTTAGGCCACCATGACCCCACACCCTCTGCATGCGTCCCCTTGGTCCACCTGAATGGAGTCTATATGTGTTAGCTATGGTCTCTCACCTACATTTTAACCCAAGTTGCTCTTTACTAATCAAGCCATAGTAATAAATGAAGAGGAAATTCCTCATTGTGTTCAGCAAAGCAATCAAATCTATCCCAGCATAGCTCTCCTACCCCTGAGCCAAGCCTTTAATCCCTCCTAATCCACTAACTGCGATCCCTTTACCCTGGATGCAGGATGACGATAATTTGTAAAGATGCCAAATTCTGTCTCTTTCTCGCTGGGGCACCTCATTCTACTTCAGTTTATAATTAAGGGTATAAAGCGATATCATCTTACACACGGAGAACAGGTGTTACAGTATTAGCCACTTACAGGAACAGTTTATCTTATCTCCACTTGCTGTGCAGTTCAGTGACATCTATTGTCCCCTGATATCAGCCAGCTCTGGAGGAATGACTGCTATCTGTCACTCTGGAGCACAATTACTGACACAAAATCTGGGGAAAGGGCCTTCAGAATCTCAAAGGTGAGTTTGAGACAATTTAGGCCTGGGCCATGAGGACCTGTGAGCCATATGAATTTTCAGCCAAAGATTGTATAGGGAGACCCATGCAATCAGATCTATGATGTATTTATCTGTAATATTGCCCGAATAATCTGCTAGGGGCCTCAATTGTAACTTTGGGCGACATGTACGAAAGTGTCTAGGTTTAAAATTCACTTTGTTGCCCACAGCAACCAATCAGGGTGCCCCTCTCATTTTACCAGAGCACTATAGGAAATGAAAGGGGCGCTCTGATTGGTTGCTATGGGATCTTGTTGCTATGGGCCACGTGTATGAAAACTCTCTAGGTCTAAAACTTACATTGTTGCTCATAGTAACAAATCAGAGCTCATATCAACCAATCAGAGCGCTCCTCTCATTTTACCAGAGCACTATATGAAATGAAAGCGGCGCTCTGGTTGGTTGCTATGGGCAACAATGTAAGTTTTAGATCTAGAGAAGTTTTCATACATGTGGCCCATAGCAACCAATCAGAGCGCCCCTCTCTTTTTACCAGAGCACGATATGAAATGCAAGGGGCACTATGATTGGTTACTATGGGCAACAAAAAATGCGTTTTAGACCTAGACAGTTTTCATACATGTGTGTCTCTGGTTTTGTAAGAGGCAGGGGTGTCAAAATAATTTTCACTGAGGGCCACCTAGAGGGCCGTTGGAGGGTGGCTACAGTGCATGGCTAGGACTGTGCCACCGCTCCGTGAGTTGCTAAAGAGGGTAGTGTAAAGGTGCGCAGTGGGGCTCTAAATCCGAGATGGTGCTGTTGTGGATGGGAACAAAGGTCATATATGTGTGATCCTTTGTGTCTCCATTTTAATGTATTAGTATAACAGCACGTATGCCTTTATATTATGGCACATAAAAGCTGCCTGTGTAACTATACACTCTCTAATGTGTTAACAAAATGGCCGCCACATAATATGCTTATAGAGAACTGCTGTATAATCAAAGATGGCGCCTCCTCTGAGGTTACGCCCCATGTTAGGACATTCCTGAGTTATAGGGAGTATGCCTCAGTCAAGGATTTAGACTAACTGTTAGAGACTAACAGCTAGGTTCATGTGATGCTTTATCTTGCTAATCTTCAAAAGTATAAAAACCTGCCATTTTGAGAATAAAGACAGAAAGTGTTTTCACACCATCGAGGCATGTTGTGATTTTCTTTCTCGGTGCTGCACCTTTAGCATCCTAGGCTAATTTGGAGACCCCACAAGGATGTCGAGCCCCTTTGAGGTTCCATCCATAATAGTGCCCATTTCCTCTGCAGCTGCTACAGCCTTTGCCAAGCACTGACTGCATCATCCGGGAGAGCTGGTCCTTCTATGTCCAGACCTTGTCCATCCCTGCTCATTGTGTCTAAGCTTTTGCAGGCCACAGAGAATGATGTGGAGGATCCAGATTCGCCACAGGGGCCTCATGCTTGACACATGCGATATGAACCCTCCATCGTATGCCATATTACTCCTACTTTTTCCTTTGGAGACACCATATGGTGGCACATGGAGCAACTGATCCATAATATGAAGTAGGGAGCCTGTGTGCCACTCTAGATGGTTCATAAAATAAAAACGAGTAAAATAAGTCCACAAAATACTGCAATAAAAAATTTCAAGATTTTATTGGTAATTGTTAAAGGGGTCTTCTCACCATGCAGTTTCACAGAGCCACAGCCAGCTTCAGACTCGCACTTCCTGGTCAGGCTGTGGGTGGTTCTATAGCAGTGATTGGCATATCAGCTCTGCTATTTCTATCTGAGCCTGTTAGTGAGATGACTGCAGGAGATTTTTAAATTGTAGTGCTCAAAAGCTACAGAGCTCTAAAGGGTGAAAGCTTGTCATTTAGTTAGTTATATCAACTTTGTTGCTAGAGATAAGACTGCAGGGAGTGACTCACCATGGTCGAACTGACTGATAAGAGACAGAGGGGAGAGGTGGTTGGTAACCATGACAAACTTGTGTACTCTAACAGCTTGTTCCCACGGCACGGATATTCACCCGGTTTTACAGACGGTTTTCGGTTTTGAAAACCGTCTGTAAACCGGGTGACAACATTTAACATTGACCTTAAGGGAAAATCCATGCAGAGGTCCCCACTACATGGATTTTGCACCGGATGGTTTTTTAGACCGCCGGCAGTCCGAAAAACATAGAACATGTTCATTCTTTCGACCGGTTTTCGGACGGAATATAAACAAGTCGAAGGGGGAGGACTTTTCTCCGCAAACCAAGCAACAAAACAGAGGAAGATAATCCGACCGGTATTTGCTCTTTGCCGTGAGGATGCGCCCTAAGAGGAGATAAGTTCTTCTTTATCTCTTGACCAAAGCAAAATCAAAAGAGTGATGTATTTGGTAATAGTCTTAATTTACCTTTCCCTACATGTTAAAAGCCAAGCCAAAAAGGTGTGACGAGTAAGCAAATAATCCGGGCAGATAACACCAAAGACACTGCATTGTTTCAAGAGTGGTATATACAAGCTTATTTATAGTTAAGAAAGCACAGTTTAATCTATTTAAGTTACACCTAGAAGCATGTATACAAAAAAATATGAATTATGCAATTGCTGATACACAACATGCAAGTAAAACTCCTATATATAAACACCTACCGTTTAAACCATAAGTTTACATAATCTATATAAAGCTTAACCTATGCATGTTTTTTCTCACTATCTGTCATGTAATCATTATAAACCTTCCCTGTTTTAGGTCAATTATTTATATTTGCCAAATGCCAGAAAATTGAGAGAGAATTTAAGGTATTTTTATTACTTTCTGCAAAGTCAAAAGTTTACTCTGCTTTTAAACAATTTGGGACAGCCCATATGATGATGTCATGTATTTGGAAACTTCTGATAGGATTATTGCAAACATCTGTGTTAGTGACACATCTGTGTGTAACATCATGGGAAAGTCCAAAGAAATCAGTCTAGATATCAGGAAGAGAATTGTGGACTTGCACAAGTCTGGATTATCCTTGAGTGCAATTTTCAGATACCTGAAAGTGCCTCGTTCATCTGTACAATTATACGCAAGTACAAACAAGATAGGAATGTCCAGCCATCATACCTCTCAGGAAGGGGAAGGGTTCTGTGTCTCCGAGATGAATGTGCTTTGGTCCGACATGTGCATATCAATCCAAGAACAAAAACAGAAGACCTTGTGAAGATGCTGGCGGAAGCTGGTAAGATTGTGTCATTATCCACAGTCAAACGAGTACTGTATCAACATGGACTGAAAGGCCACTCTGCCGGGAAGAAGCTAATACTCCAAAGGAAACATACAAAACCCAGATTAATGTTTGCAAATGCACATAGGAACAAAGACCTACATTTTTGGAGACATGTCCTGTGGTCTAATGAAACTAAACTTGAACTGTTTTGGCCATAATGACCATTGTTACATTTGGAGTAAAAAAGAGATAAGTTTGGAAGCCTAAAAACACCATCCCAACGGTGAAAACGGGAGTGGCAGCATCATGTTGTGGGGTTGTTTTGCTGCAGGAGGGACTGGTGCACTTCACAAAATAGATGGCATCATGAAGAAAGAAGATTATGTGGCAATACTGAAGCAACATCCATAAACATCAGCCAGGAAGTTAAAGCTTGGGTGTAAATGGGTCTTCCAAATGGACAATGACCAGAAGCTACTGCCAAACTGGTTAGAAAGTGGCTTCAGGAAAACCAAGTCAATGTTTTGGAGCGGCCATCACATAGCCCTGATCTCAATCCTATTGGAAATTTATGGGCAAAGCTGAAAAGGTAGGGGCGAGCAAGGCGACCTCCAAACATGGTTCAGTTACACCAGTTCTGTCAGGAGGAATGGGCCAAAATTCTTATCAACTATTGTGAGAAGTCTGTGGACGGATATCATGTCAGATAGTGAGGAAAAACATGCATATGCGTCTTTTTATATAGTGTATGTAAACTTCTGGTTTCAACTGTATCAAATACTAATTAGTCTATTTGGATGATGTACAGTAGAACATATAGATATGGTAAAGTAGGCATATTTATGTATCATAATAGGGGATGGCAATCCCATCCACATGGTGCAGACTTTTCGGCAATAAAAATCCGCCACCATATCTATTTCTGTTGCAGATAAGGATCCAAGATTTTATTCCTTTCAGGGTGTGTTGACATGATGTTGTAGTGTCTCATGGCAACCAAGTCAGAGCTCAGCTTTTATTTCATATAGTGCTCTGGAAAAATAAAAGCTGAGGCTATGATTGGTTCCTATGGGCTATGATTGGTTGCTATGGGCAACACAGACAGTCTTACTGCCAGACAGTTTTCATACATAAGGCCCTTAAAGTTTAACAAACTCCCATTTCCCCATTTAGCAAAGAAGAAAATTAATCGTAATTGGTATTGGCGTGTCCAGGCCTACAGGAAAAACCCCTAGTGGGCCCCTGAGCATGGCAGACCTGGAGTTGCTTTTAAACTGCATATACATCCTTAGGAGAGACAGAAAGGCAGAGAGAGACAGAGTATAAGTTTATGTTCACATGGCGTTTTTGAAGCGTAAATTTACGCTTCAAAATCAGCCTCCAAATCTGCTTCAAAAAACACCTGATTAGAGGCGTATTTTGAAAAATCCTATCTCCACCGTTTCCTATGAGGATTTTACGAGTGAAAAACGTGTCAAGAATTGACGTCAATTATTTTTACGGCCGTTTTTGTGTCCAAAAAATTGACTCGCAATTACAGTTGTGAAATACACTTCATGTGAATGACAAGGCGTATTTTACATTTTGGGACGTTTTTCCTGTGTGTTTAACGCGCTAAAATACGGCCCAAAAAATGCCATGTGAACGTACCCTAAGAAGCATGTTCTGTAATGTAAAGCAGCTGCAGGGTGGACCAGCAGAATTAACTCCACCAGTGGACCCCTAATCAAGTCCTCTGGTGGGACCTAGGCAACCCAGTCCGATACTGGGCCTGACTGTAAAATTCTGATCTATTGATATATAACCTTATGTATCCTGCACACAGAACGCCCTAAAAGACATACCAAGCACCAAAATTGTGTGGGTTTTTTTTTTGTGGCCACTTTGCCTTCCTAAGGCCGTGTTCACACGGCTTATTCAAGCCGTAATTGCGGGACGGATCCCGCCCGCAATACGGCTTGAATAAGGGGCGCGGCGGGAGAGCTGCCCGCCGGCCCCATAGACATTCATTATTCACGGCACCTAAGCGCCATAAATAATGTGCATGTCACTTTTTCCACACTCGGCGGATTCGCCGAGCGGGGAGAAGAGACGGAATCCACAGTTCTCAGAGAACTGTGGATTACCGTAATGACAGGGACGGATTGGAGCCGTACTGAAGCGCAAATCCGGCGCGCAGTACGGCTCCAATCCGCGGCCAAATAAGCCGTGTGAACGAGGCCTAAGAGATACATCCGTGAGCCACGTGTGGCAGGCAAAATGTATTTGTTGTAATCTGATCAATATGCCTGTTTATGGAGTTCCCCCACTCAGAATCCAGCGCTATATAAAGGTTCTATAAGAAAAGAATGCTGATGGCCTGGACCCTCAATTTTGATTGGTGAGGAACTGACATCCGGGACCCCAGAGGATCAGCAGGAAGAAGGGGCTCGTAGAAGGACTTTAGAAGAAAACCACATTGGAGATAAGAGCATTTTTATGTGCTCTGAAGTGTACACACATTTCTATGATAACCTGCATACCAGAAGGATGTCTGTTATCTGATTAGCTGAAATCAGGGAGTGACGTTGATCCCAAGGATGAACTGAGCTCTGGAGAAAACGTGATTAACTCTAACAAGATTAGCATCTGTTTAAGATAAGGTCAGTGCTCACAGCACTTGTGGCTTTTGTTTAATGAAGATTAGCTCTCCCATACTTGTCTGGGTAGAAGCTAAATATGATTATCGCTTCTATAGAGGGGACAGAGTCGGTGGAAATTGCTTGCGAGTCAGGCCCACATCTGTGGTGAGAAAATCCCTTTAACCGCACCTGTATCTCCCCGGCCTTCACACATGTAATCATTGTCTTAGGGGTGTAAGTATATTGCAGATTCAGATGTCCTTCCCAGCCATGTGACCCTCCATCTGCTTCAGACATTTATGTGGGCTTTATTTTTTTCTAGAGATTCCCACCTGTTTCGCCATATGCCACCTTGAGTCAATCAGTCTTTGTGTAAGTTCATCTGCCTTAAAGCTTCAAGCTAAGTAGAGAGGGAAATACACCAGAAATACTTCCTAGCCCTAATCTTTATACCTGACCACCGGTCTCGGTGTCACAAGGACCTTCTTAAAAGGGTTGTCCGGGAATAGAAAACAGGAGCTGTTGTTTTTCCAGAAATAGTACCACGTCTATCAATAGGATGTGTCTATTATTGCATCTCATCCCAACATGGGTCAGATTTGTTGCAAATACCTTCCGCAGCAAATCAAAGAAACAGAGTTTGATGTAGATTTTTCTGCAGCAAGTCCATTCTCCATTCACTGCAGAATAAACATATGGAGGATAGATCAAAAATACACATGGCCGATAAATTTGCATGCAGAAAATTTCTGCAGCATGTGAATGAGATTTGTAATCCTCTTGTCTGGCGCTGTTCATGTATTTTTGTGTTTTTTCTTTCTGAAGTATTTTTCCCATCATGTGATGGATTACATCATTTGCACTGTGAAAAAAAAACTAAAAACCACGCATGGATACATGCCTTATTTTGGTGCAGAAAAAAAAAGCTACAAAGGAGGTGTATGGGGGAAATAACACTAAAAACTGCTTAAAAAGGCTACACCTAGAGCATGTTGTGTTTTTGTAAAAAAAAAAAAAAACTTGCACTGTCCCAAAAATCCGCCCCAAAATGACAAAAACTCTACAAAGAAGTAAGAACATTTTATATTCACCTACTGCTGCAGTTATTGCACAACTAAATGCATGAAAAAAGCATGCATTATTGGTAGCATTTTTTTTTTTTTTAAACTGTGGCACCCTTAGGCCTCGTTCTCACGGCTTATTTTCCCGCGGATTGGCGCTGTAAAGCGCGCCGGATTTGCGCTGCAGTACGGCGCCAATCCGTCGGAGTCATTACGGTAATCCACTGCTCTCATAGAGAACAGTGGATTCCGTCGCTCCTCCCGCCTCGGCAAATCCGCTGCGAGGGTAGAATGTTACATGCACATTATCCAGGCGCAATATGTGCCGTGGATAATGCAAGTCTATGGGGCCGGGGAGCGCGGCCCCGCCCCTGCAGCGCTCCGGCCCCGCCCCTTATTCCCGAAGGATTTGTGAGCCGGATTGCGCTCACAAATCGTCGGTATACCGTGTGACACGGCCTTAGGCTATGTTCCGGCTTATTCGGGGCGTATTTGGACGTAATCATCCGCAATAGTCCCGAAATACGTCTCAAATAATGAACAATTAGATTAGCATTTATTCCAATGTAAAATACGCCTCGTCGTTCACACGAGGCGTATTTTCGCAACGTATTTGCGGGCGTAAATACATCCGTAAATACGATCGTAAAATTAAGTCCCCTGTCACTTATTGAGGCGTATTTCGCAACATACATCCCCATAGTAAAGAATGGGGATTGTATTTACGACCCGAAATACGAGCCACACTTTGTGACACGTATTTGAAACATATTTTGGGACGTATTTGCGGACGTAAATACGCCCCAAAATAAGCCGTGTGAACATAGCCTTAGGGCATGTCCCCACGGCAGAGGACAAACACCGTTTTTAGTGCCGTATCCAAGGCCGTGGGGTGGGGGGGGGGTAGGGTTTTCTCCGCGATAAAGCTTTTGGCCAGACCCATTCAGATGAACGAGATAGTCTCCGAAAATTCTGCAACAGATCTTCCGCTTGTGAATGTATCCTAATTGTATTCTGAAGAATTAGCTTCTTATCCTTTGTCTGCTCTTAATTCTTAAAGTGCATCTATTTTTAATAACCATTGTTAGAAGAATAAGACTTGTGCTTTGTAATATTCTCATTCCAAAAATACATAGCCCTAAACTGGTGACCATGCAATGTTGTCCATATAAACGGATACATATCTGACACATCTGCAGACAAGTATCTACCAGGGCTGGATGAATGGCTAAGCCAGGTGACCATTATACAACTGTGGGTGGGTCTATAGCAGTGATTGAAATATCAGCTCTGCATTTCCTGTTATAGTGACATGAATGCTGGGGGGTTTTAATCTGTAGTGCACAAAGCTACAGAGCTCTAAAGGGTTAAACTTAGATAAACAAGCTCCTGTGCTAGAGATAACACTGAGCAAGGAGTGACTCGCCATGGTCAGACAGGGCTGCTTGGAGCAATCAGAGCAGAGAGAGGTGGTCGGTAACCAAGAGAAACTTGGGTACACAAGCAGTAGATCAAATCTCTTCTATCTCCTAAACAAAGCAAAATTAAAATAACAATGTATTTGGTAATAGTCTTTATTTTCCTTTGTCTACATGTTTATAGCTCACCATTGTAGTGAGAAAATCTCTTTAAGTTGCTGTGATAATTGTCATGGATGTCCTATGTCACCCTGGTCATTTAGCCTTTTGACCACTATAATTAGTGACCAAAACATGATCAGAGGGGGCTCCCCTCTTCAATAAAGTCACCAGTTTTTCCAGTGATGCGATCAGAGACTGAGGAACCCCTCTGCAGTTAGCCCGTAAGATGATTCCTGGGGCCCACCAGTGGAGATGATTCCTGGGCCCCACCACACTGGAACATACAGTTCACTTCCACTCTTGGATATTAGACAAAAAAGAAACTCGAGTAAAGATCAACAAATCACTGCCGAAGATGAGTAGCTTAAATAGATTCTTCCATAACGTTTAATAAAGATATATTATAAAATCTGTATAAACATCAACATATAGACTGTTCCTCACACAGAAAATAGATAATACAAAGGTCATACAATATGCGAAAAGGGTCAGGTAATAGAAGTCTCCACCTCTGAAGGTTTCAAGATGGAGATATGGTCTGGTTCTCCAAAAGGGTTCCAAATGAGGGCTTCTCAGCGGGGCGCCAGAAAGATCCCAAATAATACATATATTTATAATATTGGATACAATATTTCTCTTTCTTACACTACAAGAGCCCTTAATGGGGTTGTCTCACTACAAGGATTGTAGTCACTTTGCAATATATGTCCATTAACAGTATCCTACTAATTCCTAGATATCCCCTTTTGTATGGGCTGCATCAGCTCCTCAGGTCGCTATAGCTGCAGACCTGTTTGATCTCTCCTGATAGGCTGACAGCACTGGTTGCTATAGCTACAGACCTGGCTTCTACTGCAGCCTAGTAAAGCCAGTAAACACACCCCTGAATTCAAAGTGAAACCAAGAAAACAGGACTGAGGTAAGATAAATCAATGTAGTGAGACAACGCCTTTAAGGTAAACTATCCCTTAGCGGAGCAAGCGCCCGAAAAGGGAGACCCCACAGAAATTACCCTTGCCTTACCCTGTGAACCCATATGTGTTTCATCCATAAGTATTATGGACTTGTTAGTGATGATACAAAAACCACCAAAGTCAAACCCATAAAAGTAGACAAGCAAAACCTGTATTTGACAGTAAAAAGTGATCTAAATTAAACCACATATGGGGAGCTATATAAAGACCTGAGAGTCCCCCCAAACTCCAGCCCTACATAATCAAAGTTGTCTTGTATACATGTTTAGGAGTAAGGCAGAAAATGACAAATATGATGGCTAAGAAAATGTGATGTGGCGAAACAGACCTAACTCTATAAAGTAAGATGTCATTACACATGTGTAAGAGAGCTGGCACATAATTGGTTGCATATCTAAGGCTATGTTCATATGTTTTTTCAGAGGAGGTTTTGACAAGGTTTTAATAAGGTTTTGACGAGATTGAGATGCGCTGTTTATTTTTATGCACGGTTTTTGCCGCCCTACCACACCAAAAACTGCACCGAGATTTTGGATGAAGTTTTAAAGCTCTCCATTGATTCCTATAGAGATTTTCAGCGTTGGAAATGCTTCAAGAATTGATATAACACTTCTTTTTCATCGCCCAAAACTGCGTCCAGAAACGATAGTGTGAACTACAGCGCGATTTTACATCGGAATCAATTAAAATGAACTGGGAGAGTTTGGGAAGCTTTGAGCATGGAAATGCTCCGAAAACACAGCGTCCAAATCAGCCGTGTGAACTTACCTTAAGTGCCAATGATTTGTTAAATGTGGGCCAATAGCACAACTGTATGGGACGAGCCTCAATTAACCCTGAGGTGGCCTCAGAAAAGAGGGAAAAGATAAAATAATATATATAAATATATACTATACAGACAGTCCCCGCGTTATGAACAGGATAGGGACTGTAGGTTTGTTCTTAAGTTGAATTTGTATGTAAGTCAGGAACAAGTATATTTATTAATGTAACTCCAGCACTAAAGGTTTTTTAGTTTTGGATGTGCAGGGAAAGGGTTTTAAGGCTGTGGAAGTCGGAGTTGGGTGCCGTATTTGCAGGTCAGAGTCGGAGCCTATTTTGCAGGAGTCGGAGTCGTATAAATGGACCAAAATCCGACTCCAAAATATATAATAAGTTGGTCCATTGTTTGATGCAAAAGCAAGAGGAATGGTCCAGCCGTGCTCCTGCTCCCTAACTTCAGCCTTATCACATGAGGAGTGTAATTGATGACATGGAGCAAGCAAAGCGCTGCCACAGGGGAAAAGATTCCGCTCCAAGGCCAAACCGATTTCAGGAAAATTTTTCACCTGCTTTCAAAGAAGTAGAAGAGTTCAGCCATTCTTCAGAACTGACTGTGGCTGAGGCAATTCCTTTATACCCTGACATTGTTAAAGATGTTGCCCCTGTGGTCACCGCTTTGCCCCCAACCCAAGTTAGTATAGAGAGGCCGTTCTCTAGCCTGGAAATAATGAGATGAGCTGTGAGGTCATGTATGCAGGATCTGATGGAGGCGATACTATTTCTCAGAACAAATTCAGAGACTCCACAAATGTTCCTGCAGTGTTTTGCATATTTACAATTTTTTTGTGTCCTAAAGTCATGTCCAATAAATATATTTTACACTGACAAGCAAAATGGTAACAATGTTTTGAACTTGTGACTTTCAGGCTCCATATCTCACCATCCACTACAGCATTGTACATGAGGCTACTGTAATTTTATATACAGTCATCTTACCGATCTTAAACATAAATTTGACTTGCAAGTATTTAGCATCTGCTTACTTCTGCAGATTCTTTCCTGTAACTGCATTGTTAATGTTTTGCTCCTAAAAATCAAAATGTTAGTTTTTAACATTTTGTTGGTATTTGGGAAATCCACCTTTTGGTTTTCAGCTCTGCCTGACTCCTTCTGGGCGCTGAATCAGATTCAAGCACATCTTGACCAAAATCTGATCCCAGGTCTCTTCTACACATTCCCAATGTTGGTGCAGACTGGACTTGGATACAAATACAGCTTTTTCTTCAACTCTACCCACAAGTGTTCAAAAGATCAAAACATTGTTACCCTTTAGCTTGTCAGTGTCTGTTCTACCTAAATAGCTTGATTATTGTATCATAAGGTGATAAACAGCCGGACGGGAACATTTTACTACAGTAAAGTTATCACTTAAACATGCGCCATGTATGACGGAGTCAGGAGTCGGAGGTTTGGGAAATTTAGGAGTCGGGGCTTTGCTTTGCCTACTCCACAGCCCTGGCTTTTACATTTGTTTTGCTGTCTGTCCACCTCATCTGGTGCTGTGGCATGCTGGAACTTGTCGTTCCACAGCTACTATCTTCTGTGGAACATGTAACTAGGCGATAGTTGTAAGTCGGGGACTGCCTGTACACCATTTTCATACAATGTGGTCTAATCATCACAGGTCACGTTATGTATGACTACATTGGCCAGTTCACATCCTGGAATTAAACAAAACAGGCCAGTTTATGATAACTAAGGTACAGCTTCCCGAGGTCTGCATTGTGCACGAGAACCAGTTCCAGCAAAACTCCGCCGATGCATAGGGCATAACGTGCCACTAAATCTCAGCGTCCTGTGATCCATACCACACATGTGCGGAAACATCCGGACCAGGCTGACAGCCCGGAACCAGAGGATACTGGGATGGACTCTGCTAGTACAGAATAGCAGATCTTCCAAATCCAATGGAGAAAGTATATAACACATTTACATAGAGTAATATGTATTAAAGGTCACACCAGCTAAAGCATGGTAAGATAATCATGAAGTTTATATAGTATTGACCGTACAGTGAACCCAATGGCCAAGAAGCTTTAGTCCAAAGTAACTTAAATCCACATAACAGGTGCACAGTATCCTTAAACAGGTACCAGTAATCTTATAATAACCTGTGCACAGAATATTAACTGGCAACGAACCAATGGACACTTTAAATAATAGACATAATTATAGGTACACCAATGGAGTTGATTCTTGGGGCCTATCGTATGGCTACTGTACATGACTCCACACAATACACACGCCTCCAGCTTTCTGCCTTTTTTACATTCGTATGGTTGAAAAAAAAGATCTGTTCATCAAGTTCAACCAAGGTTGGGGAAAGATGTGTGGAGTAAAGGAGATTTTCAAGCTTTGTTTCCCACTAGTGATGAAAACTTGGAACCCACGCGGTATGAACCACTCTGCCTCTTTCCCTGAAAAAAAGCCCCAGACCTACCATGCCAAGTGGCCCACCGGGAGTTTCCCCTGCTTACCTGTGGGCCAGTCCGAGCCTGCTGCAAGGGTTATCTCCATCTCATGTTTTCAACAGGCGGCCCCGAGTCTCATCGCACTGTGCATGTTTTGGCTGTACTCGGAACTCCCATAGAGGTGAATGGAGAGACCCACCTAATGCAGCCAGTTCTCCAATCCTTGTGGCCACCATAGACTAGGACAACATGACGGAAAAAAAAAATGAGATGGGACTGTGTGGGAGTAGGATGTGACTTAAAGGGGTTTTGCCACGATCTTATTTCATACATCCAGTTCTTCAGCTCTGTGGGCTCAGTAGGGGGGGTGTGTGATTTGTTTGAATTGCATATCATGTGACCCTGCAGGATGACATCGCCAGGCCTTTCCTCTCTCTAGTCAGAGAAAGGTCTGTTTATGCAGAATTGTAAGTAGCTACACTGTAGCTCAGAGGTAACATTTTTGCTTTACAGCACAAGGGTGCATGGTTCAAATCCCTGCAGCAACTTAACCTGTGGATTTTTTTTCCTCTTTATCAATGCACAGACCTCCATTGAGTTTTTTTTTAATTTATTTATTTATTTGCACTGTTTGACTAATTAATAAGGAGGACAGAGGATGGGAGTAGAATGACAGCACCTGGGGTTTGAACACTCAGTGGCTGCCTGAGAGGAGAGGTAATGTCTGAGCATGTGCGACCAGGACTGAGGAGCTCTCGGCGCTGGTCGTATCCCCTGGAGACGAGCTGTAAACAATGGATCACTAAAGGAGCAGCTAAAACAAAAACGGTGCAGAATTTTTAATAATAATGAATGGTGAAAATGTTATTTAATTTTCAAACTTCCCACATCAATTTTACTTCGTGGCAAAACCCCTTTAATAAATTTGGCACATCTGTGAGGCTGTCTGTGCGCCAGACACTAAAATCTTGCCAGCTATGAGCTGTCGAGTGGTGCAAAAAACGCCAAAAAAAGCTCCAAATGTTTGTACGCCCGGAGACTGGGCTGTATAGCAGAATAAATTCTCTCCTAGTGTTTCCCTCACAAGAGCCTGTGTCGTAGTGACCCAGATTCTAATGTATTAGCATGCAGAAATATCCTAATACATTGTAAATTTAAAAAGGAAACACGTAAAACAGTAATCCCTTAATGGGATTAAAAATGTCATAAAATGTAATAGAAAAATAACTAAATCTGTAAAAAAAAAAAAAAAGTTGTATGTAAATTACATAAAACAAAAGAAGCTTCTACATGAGCGCAATAATCTGAAGAAGGAATCCTATTATTCAGTGGGAAACGTGACCAGTATAATATAAAAAAGGAAGCAAAAGATTATATCATCATTTATAGAACAAAAAACTATCCGGTAATTTTACACATCCATTTTTGAATGTTCTCATAGACAGTGGTAGGGATGATAAAGCAGTAAGTACTATTGACTCTGTATTGTGTGTAGGGCGCTGCCCCTTTACCGGTGCATGAACTTTGCTAATGAGTCTGGACACGTCTCGGACATAATGCATTTTTTTTTTTCCTGTGGTCTCATTAAATATTAAGAGGGTTGTTATAGGATGAAGTCAGCAAGTTACATGTTGAGACTTTGGCTAAGTATTTCCTATAGCTTGGTCATTTAATTAAGATGGCATCAGTGTTTCCAAGCCGCAGTATGAATTGCTATTTCAAATGGTTCGTACGATGCATTAGTGAACACGGGCACACATCAGGCTGAGACTGGCAGCGCTCCAGACCGGGCTGAGCTACATCTCACTGGTGAAGCAATGTTCCTGATTTAGGGTATTTATGAATGAGGATGTCATATCCACCATTTAAAGCGCCAGGAGGCTTCTATTATACTGTACAGTGACCTCATAAAAGAATTATAACCTAAAAAAATAACACAAATTAGCCCGAACCGCCATTGGCAATTAGTATAGACGCTGGTTCACACTGTTATACTGTGACTTTTCTGCATGCTGGTGTGAACAGGTATTAAAGGGGTTGTCTCACTACAAGGATTGCTGCTTTTTATGTTAAAGATCTTGCAAAAACAAGTCACTTTGCAATATGTTGTCATTAGCCATGTCCCACTGATTCCTAGATATCCCCTCTTGTATGGGCTGCATCAGCTCCTCAGGTCGCTATAGCTACAGACCTGTTTGATCCCTCATGATAGGCTGCCAGCACTGGTTGCTATAGCTACAGACCTGGCTTCTATTGCAGCCTAGTAGAAGCCAGTAAACACGCCACTGAATTCAAAAGTGAAACCGGACTGAGGTAAGATGAATCAATGTAGTGAGACAACAAATGTGCAGTCTTTTATCATCTAAGGCTATGTTTACATGGCGTAATTGCAGCCGTGTATTTGCGGGCCAGATGCGCGGCGCAGTTACGTGGCGCAATTACAGTAATCCAGAGTTCTCATAGAGAACTATGGATTACGCCTCCTCTCCTCCCGCGCGTACAATACGATCGTATTGTACGAGCGGGAGGATGTGATATGTCAATTACTTTCAGCGAATACGCTCTGCGAGTAATGCATGTCTATGGGACCGGCAGGCTGCCGCTCCCCCGCGCCTCGGGAGTATGCTCTGATCAGTGCAAGCTCCCGAAACACACAATGTACTGTACGTGCTGCAGTACATCGTGTGAACATACCCTAAGGCTTGGTTCACACGGCTTAACTGCGGGGCGTAATTTCGCCCCGCAATTACGCCGTGTGGACAGGCTGAAAGCCGGGGGGACATACAATGTAACGACGGCGAAGGGGCCGGGCACTTCGCCAGGACCACCATAGAACATTCATCTGTTAGAGGAAGCGTAAGATCGCCCGCCTATGGATACAGTGGACGATCGTGTCAAATTCCCCTACTCACAGGCGGCTTCGACCGGGGCGGTGAAGAGGGAGATGTATCCATAGTTCTCTATTAAGACGAAATTGTGGATTAGATACCGTATGACAATATGAGCGTTTTCGGCCCGTAATTGTGAGCACCTCGGAGTCGGTAATTACGGAACCGGACATAGAATTAAATCGGCCCATTTTATGCGTAAGTGAACTTGGCCACTATTTGTCCCCTAAAGCAAGTGGACGGCAAAAACACTAGTGTGTTGAGCTGTTTGTCAGCATATTAGATCTCTCTCTAAGTTAATCTTTTACCCAGGTAGCAATATAGGCCAGAATTGCCTGCTGCTGGTATTGTCTAGTCCAGCCATTGAGCTAACCGTGTATATGCCCCAAAAAAATTGTTGTGTTTTTTCACTCTGGTTGTAAGATGCAATTGTCGAATGAGCATCCTACTTGTAATTGTGTTGCTGCACTACTTGTTTAAGACTCTACAAATTGTTAATGCGCCTAACATGAGTGGCGTTCTCGGGGGGACTCGGGGGCGATAAGCACACACTCGTAATATTATGTGGGTCTGGCAAAAAAAAATTGGTGCATTACTGCTTGGAACTGGCAGTACTTTTTCATTGTGGTACTGCCACGAGATGAGGATCGAAGTGGCGAAGTGCGAGCTAGATTTGCCTGCTTAGGCAAAACATTATGTCCAAAATTTACTCAATTTCTTACCATGTTGAATTATATATAAAGTTATTTCTGATTATTATCAAAAATATATAAAATTGATTTGTTATATTTATTAAAAAATGTTATAAAAAATATTATTAATTATACTACACCTTTAAAATGTTTTTAAAAATTCAATAGAATCTAACTTATTTTACAGTAAAATATTGAATCAATGAATTGTTCAGATTTTCCATTTTTTAACTTTCTCCATATCTACATTGATTTTTGAAATGCTATTTTTGATCGCTCTCGAACTTTAATCTACATTACTGGACAGAAAGAGCCTGCACAAGACATCAACGGTTATTGATTGGGATATGTGGAATCTCCCAAGCCAAGATCACCAAGTACAAATTGATTTCTATTCACTGACCATGACTATTCTCAAATTGACTTTTTTATTCAAGCCTCGTCTATACTTTATACATGTTACTTAGTACTATTGACGCCTAAAGTTCCATAATGCGCCCTTTCAACACAGGCGAGGACCACCTGACGTTTGTACTCTTAGACGCACATTTATAAGTGCAAACTTTCAATACATTCAGGCGCATTTGACCAACTGCGAAATAGATGCAATATAATGCCAATTTGATGCATATGTTTTTTTTTTTTTTTTTTTTTCATACATGTATCCCTTCGTTCCCATGTCATTGATAATTTTCTCTTATTTAATAATTTATGGATTTTACTGATTGTGAAAGTGATTTGTGATTTATTGTATTTTATAGTGTCAAACTAGTAATTTTACACGTTTTTGAGGGAGCGTACGTCAATCGTGCTGTCATACTTGAGATGTTTTTGCCTTATAAATCAATTGTTTTTAATGCCTAGAATTACTTTATTATGTATATTTTGTCTGGTGCGTTCAAAACATTTTTTCTTGAGTATCTAAGTGCGATGATTTCTTCACTTATGTTTTTTTGCATTGAGAGGGTTAAAAAATAGGTCAAAGAGAAACCGAGTTAACAAAACCAGCTAACAATTGTTAACGTGAAGCTTATTGAGTTTTTAAGCTTAAAGGGTATCGCTCTCACTACAATAGAGGACCATTTAAAGTGTAGGGATCGGCTAAATTGTAATATGTTTTAACAAATTGCTTTTTTTTTCCTTGTTTGGTCGACGGAGATAATGAGAGATTTTATCAGATCCGCAACTTGCCATCTCAAGGTTCTACTAATAGTCTGTACGTACATGATCTATCTTCTGATTGTACTATTTCTCGATAAGCAGGCTTCGACCTCATCACCTAGGTCGGAACACAGAACCTCTGACATCTTTGATGAACATTGATGTGTTTTATGATACTTATAACAAAAAGGGAGATCTATTTGTTTTCTTTAGCTATGGTTTTGAGAGGCCAGGAATGATTTTCTATTCTTTTGTACAGAGTATTTGCAGACTCTTCCTATTGAATACTCAGTATATTTTTATGCTAATCCCCCTGGATGGAGTCTGGATGAATGAATGTATGGTCTGCCTTTGTGTTTTTCAAGCCTAGCTGGTCGTGTCAGCCCCTTTATACAACTGTTTTGACACCGTCTTGTTTCTTTATACATTTATTAAGAATGTACTTTTATTTATTCTTATATCGGCAATATTGGCTGATGTCCATTAATTGGTTACTAGTGTTTTTAGCTAATGCAAGACTCTTTAGTCTGATTATTAGCCTATAACGATTGGTGTGTTTTATAAACAATGCATGTAAAGCTAATGTAATGAGATTCTTATTCTGATTTATTCACCTTATTATTCAAATTTTTATGTGGTTTACCTGCTATAGTACATGCTGTGTGATTGGTTATTGATGTATATATCTTGGTTTTAATGTGTCTTTCTATGGGCCCGATGAAATCTGAGGGCGATGTATGCCTGAAACGCATGTCAGCATTGTTTGATGAAGATTTGGTTGTTTTAAATGGAAAACAATATGTTGGGATTTTATGCTTTTATATCGTGTTGGGGAACCTTTTCCTTTGAAAAAAGGTAGAATAGCACATAGCTGGCACTAAGGCCCATACAAACACTGAACTAGTGGAACATTTCCAAATGCATTACTGCTATGCACGATACATGCAAAAAATAAAGGCGTGCTTTTAGTTGACCTGTTTGAATCCAAAAGTTAGCAAACATGCCCACATAACTGTCGTCTAGGATGTCTTATCAGGTGGGGATCCACTTATTATTAATTATTTATATATTTTTAGAGCACTGTAATTCTAGGAAGATGTACAAGCCAAGAGGTTCAAATACATAATAAAATACAAATCTAAGACAAATACAATAACACTAAAAAGCACAGATACAGAAGAGGTTAGGACCCTGCTCGTGATCGCTTACAGCCTACAATGGAGAAGGAGGAGACAGAAGATATGTGTATTATAGTGGTAGCAGGGTTTTTGTAGGGTGGAGGCTCCTGAACAGATTAGTTTCATAAGCTCTGGCGACAAAACCAGCTGAATGGTCTTCTTGTCAGTCTGATGTGTGGGGGCACCAAGAAAGGTCTATGTTACTTGGACGAGGGTCTTGTGAAGTTGACGCAGAGGGGCGAGCATGAGCAAAGATAGGTCTTGTGAGGTAGAAGGGAAACGATTGCGTTACGAGGGGAGAATCTGGTGATTAACAACTGTGAAGGGGCCAAAAGCCATTAAACTATAATTTGAACATCGGTACATCAATAAATCAGAGGAGGAGGCTTACCACAACAATCTACATTGCGGATGATCCCCATCCTGGGGGGGGGTTTTGTTGCCTAACTTCCACCATGTTTCAAATGCTGTCCACCTACAGGAGTTCCTATATTATGGTAGGCTTCAAAGCTCCTATTGGTTTAGGTAGTACCAGGCAGCATACCAATTTAGAGGCCCATCTTACTTATCATGTTTTTGTAAGGGGATTATGTCCGATGTGTTTATGACCCGTTTGAAACTAATTTTTAAATAATTCGGCTAGACATATAATAGATGCACCTAATACTGACTAAACCTCCAGTTCTGTTCTATTTCGCAATCGGAATACATCCAGCCAAACCACCACAACCCCATACGCCTCCTTAGTTCTTCTTGGGACCCCCTCTTATTCTTTGACTGTAACTGCCGGTAACTGCCATGCAGAGGTTCAGCTCTTATTGTAGCTCCCGTAATCTCATCTGGATACGTTATAATACCACAATAGCAAGTTATGCGTATTGATTTGATATATGGAAATTGGATACCAGACTGCTCAGCTAGACAACCATTCTGTTACAGCACATACCGAGTAACTTAGAAAGGTTGGACGTTAAGTAACACGGTCTTGAGAACGCTTGTATGAGTGATTTCATATTACTGACCAAGTAGGATGCACTAATTTTAGGTTGATTTGAATGACTGTAACGGGAAGTGCAAAGTGTATCGGTTACACCTATGGACACTTATTGGGCTTTCTGTATTGTACTCCTGGGATACATTGCTGACAGCGTAAGGATTTACAAACTTGATATTGTCTAGACCAGGTGCAGTGGCCAATAATTTTTTGCCTACATAGTCGTCATGTCTCATGCCCAGTTGGCCCTGGCATATGGATAGCTTTGCCTGGTGCTGATGCCTGCCGTAATGTGACTCTTGGATCAAGTGACTGTTAAGCGCTTCAAATCAGTGACTTGATACCTATACGTTCCCTTATAGGGTCAATGGAAAAATGATTTTTTTTAGCCATTTATCGGACATGTTCTATTCCTCAGCAGTAGGGATGGCCACCACAGGAAACCATTATTATTCTCCATTGTGTGGTGGAACATATTGGTAACCCTTGTATATTTTCTGATGGTATTTTAAAAACTGCTAATGTAGCCATAAGTTTAAAAAAAAAAAAAAATGCAATACACCCTCTTTTGTAATTTAGCAGGTCAGCTTCTGGAAACCACCACCGAGAACAGCTGATATAATTGGGAGGAAAGCCTGTGGCAGACCACGTGATGGGACTGGAGTGGTAGGGGCCTCACATCAGTGATCAAGTAGTTTCTCCGTGATCATTATCAAACAGTGAGTCGTTCATTTCATATATAGGTCCATCAACCTACAGCTTATGTTATTGACCTGTACATACTATCACATTGGCTCTTCCTACTTGTCTCATTGTTGTTATGCCTCTTTTTTATTCCCTGACATTATTTTCCCCAATAAAGCACCCCAAGCCCCAGTGGGTTAACCACAGGGTTTCCACACTCTCCATGTGCGGCCAGTACCTGAGCCTGGTGCACGGACCTGTTATCTACATTTCTGGCAGCCTGTTACTACTGTTATGCTCAGTGGCCCCATTACATGAATGCCTGCCCACATATATCATGGCATGACCCAAGGTACCCTACCAAATCAGATCACTTTTTAATCTGAATAAGATACAAGTCCACATATATCTAGATGGGAAGGCTGAATGCAACAAAGTAAATGAGCTACACCCTTGCTATCTCTCTCTGGGTGCTGTATGGCGCAGGCAAGATGACGATAACTAAGTGCTTTCTTTAGGAGTCCCTCCCAGTTTGCAAGATCTGGATGGGTCTGCACTGTCCAGTTATTCTTAGGACTGCATGCAATGGTTTTTGACCCACTGAATCCTTATATACCGTTGGCACAACTAATCTCGTATAATGAAACCAGGGCTAAATATGGGGAGTCCTAAACGTTGGGGAACAATTCTATTGATTGAAAAAAACCTCTAAACGGAAATAATATCTGTATATCCCGCCAAAACATTCAACCTTTGCTACCATTTGGTAGTTCTACACATTCACGTAAAGTTACTGGTTCAATTGACCTTTAGCGCGTATTCTATCTAACCGCACAAAACACAGTATGGGAATTCTAGCAACTCAGTAAAAATTATTTGTTATAAAAATAAACTAAGAAACATTGCGAACAATAAACATCCATATTTGACGCGTTTTCGAGCTTTACCAATGAGACTTTAGATGTACATCCTTGGGTCTCTTGTCCTAAAAGGAGTCTAAATTTAGGAGTCATCCTATTTTAGTAGTTTTGTCAATGAGTTTTAGATGGGACTAAATGAATTCTAGTTTTAAATAATACATATTTTGAGTGCTTAAAGTCTATACCATCTGCGAAAAGTAAAGAAGCGCAACAAGGGGACCCCTCTTCCCACTGATTTATATCGTTTTCATAGGTGGTTATCGGGTGAGACATAGACCATGAGCTATGTTTTAAGCCTTACACTGGACCAATTTCTCACATTCCATGACTTGGATGAATAACTTTAACGCGGAACTCTATATGTAGGACTATTGTTTTGTCTTTTCAGAGCACACAAGGCGCAGCGAGGAAGCCGGAGATTATTTTGCTGTGAATTTGTCTGTAATTTGATGAATGCAGATGGAGGATAGCTTTTGACCTAGTTCTGGCAGCGCTCCAGGTCTGCATGGAGTAGGACTGGTATTGCTCTTTCTAGGATTGCTCTAATTTGGCACCTGCATTGCTATTGAGTTATGACAAACTCTTATCTCCTGACAGCTCCAGAGATGTACGCTCCACACTACAGCTCGCAAACTCTCAAAGGATAAAACACAGTTACAGCCTCGGGCCGGGGCTGCGCGACCATCTGTTGGCCCCTTGGGTGGGAACAAATTGAGATCGGACCTCAAGAGGTTTTGCATTGCAAGTGTAAAGGGGGGGGGGCTGTCATAACTTACTAACTAAACAACCGCTACAAAAAAACTAGCTTGATCTTATATAGATTTTAGAAGCAAAAGCCATACACTGTACTGAATGAGTTATAAGCCACTTGTACGCTACTCTGCTGCGCGTTTCTTCAAAACAATATTACGACTAGTAGACATTTGTAACAAAGGTCCAGAGAATTTATCTTATGGCATTTTCTAACTTCGGGACATCACTAAATTCTAGAGCACAACCCAAATTTCAACACCTAAAATACGTCACTCAGAAACTTCAATCGTGAATAGCAAATGTTGCAAATGTATTTTAATGCACCATCTTCATTTAGCCCTATTTAGACTGCAACAGGACTGTGGGGCTATGATTTGGTGCAGTTCCTGGGCACAGTGCTAAATCTCCACCTCACCATCCATGATGGGGGCCTCCGTCACGTCATGAGGTCACTATAGATGGCCTATATAAAAAATTGTATATTCAGTTGAATTGTACAATTAGAATATGTTGTCACACCTTTGCATTGTCTAGTTATATTCTCCTTGTAGGCTGGACTTGCAAAACCTGGCCCAACCAGGGAGCAGGAAAAAACCCTAGTGGGCCCCTTGTCTATTATGATAGGGCCCCAGCGGCCCCTGCTGCGCGGCTGCGGTCTCTCGCGCTTCTGCTCGCCGCCCCCTCCTGGCACCAGAACCACATGCAAGCATGGGAGCTGCTTATTCAGGGACAGCAGAATTAGAAAGCAGGAAAGCAAAGGGCAGTTATGCAGTCATGTTTTATAGTAGCTGTAGCGATCGGGGCCCAAGATCAACTCCATTAGTCGGCCCCAAAAATCGAGTCAATTGGTGGGCCCTAAAAATCTAATTCATTGGTGGGACCTAAAGATCAGTTCCACTGCTGGGTCCCGAACTACATTGGTGTGCCCCAAAAATCGAGTCCGTTGGTGGGTCCTTAAAGATCCATTCCAAAGGTGGCCGTCCAGGGGAATCAAGACTCCCCCGGTGGACCCCAAGAATTAACTCCTCTGCTGGGCACAAGGAATCAACTCCACTGGTGGGCCCCCAGAATTGGTTCCACTGGTGAGCCCCAATTATCAACTGGTGGGCACCCCAGTATGACCCTGCCTGTACAAAGCAAGGGCAAAATAAGCTCACCTGCCAACTGTGAATGAACATCGCTTCGGGTATAAGCAACAAAAAAAGGTGTTGGGACAAGTCCACTCCAGGGCAAAGAAATATGTCCAGCCGATTCAAATAAAATTAAATCTTCAGCTGTATTTCTAAATGGTATAAAAGAGCCAAACGTTACATACAGGAGGCATGACCGCCGTTTAAAGACCAATCATGGCTTAGACACTCTGTATGTAAAACGTCTGGCCTGTTTTATCCACTGTTACTATAAGATGGAGATTTCATTTTATTTGGAAGCTGGACATCGTTTTCTTTGCAGCCTGTAGAGTCATCGAGTTGCTTGTATCTGGATACTATGGTTTGTAGAGTCACGTTATGCACTGACACTGTATGAGATGTCCTTTCTTCTCACCATGCTCTTATACTTTCTGTTACAGGCATCGTGCAGCGTTGCATTCCAGTCCGGTATCACTACACATCCTCCTCGCTGCCGTCAATAACTGCCAAATTCATGCTCCTCAAAGACATCCGCCTGGATGAAGGCGTCGCTCTAACGGTAAGTACCCCACGTCTTCATGGCTAGAGTCTTTTCAGTTTTCCCCTAGTCACAGGCAGCTGGACACAGATAGCAGTGGGATCTTTAAAGGGGGTTGTCTCTCTACATCGATTCATACTTCCCTCAGTCCTGTTTTTCTTGCGTTTTCATTTTGAACTTCTGGGGCACGTGTTACTTCGCAGCTCTAGAACGTCAGAGGTCTGTAGCTCTTTAAGCAACCAGTGCTGGACCAGTGACATTATCAGGAGAGTTACCACACAGGTTCTGTAGCTATGATGACCAAGCACTGCAGACCCTATCATGGTGAAATCCGCCTGATGGAAGATCGGTCAGGTGTCTTCTAGATTATAGCGAGATCTAGAGTAGAGCTGATGTAGCCCATACATTCACATGAGGGGATATCTAAGGCAATAGATAGGGACACTGTTGTTAATGGGCAAATATATTGACAAAACGTGACTTGTTTTTGCCAAGAATCTTTAAATAAAAAGCAATCATATGTAAGACGACCGACTACACCTCCTTGTATTGTAGGAGATTGCACCACGAAAATACACAATTGGCAAGGTAGATGCTATGCTGTAGTCAATGGAGATAGGGAAATGTAAGCTGGGTGTGCGCACCTCTCCCCATCTTGCTTTGTTATTGGGCCTCCCTCAGCACATTTCACCTGTCCCAGCTTTTCCCCCCTTCGAACAATATTACACTAGCCACAGCAAACAGAACCACGTAGGAGCCGCGCCAACAGACTGAGAAGGGTAGTAGCTGCCGGTATGGAAGTTCGATGGACACGCCTTGCAGCTCGGAATTTGGCGTAACATCGAGCAACTTAGTGACCCCCTATAAACAGGTCACATGGCAATATGTGCACATAAAGAAGCTGTTGCATTTTGGTACTCAAGGAGCATAATATCTGAATTCTTTATTGAGTTTTTTAAAGTAGAAATAAATACTTCAGAAGGGACATGATAAAAATAGCAGTCCGGGCTATCAAAAGTATATCTAGCATGTCTCTGAACAAAGTACGGACACAATTGATCCACTAAGGTGCTGGCACATAAGTGGGGGATAAAAATGTGAGGTAACCCCTATACAATCTCCTCTTATCCTCGTGACCCTCTACACCTCACTAAACCACAAAAATTAACATGGTCTCAAAGGCTTTGTACTTATAAAAGAACTTTTTTATATTCAGACATACGGGTAAATCTAATTACATAGTGACCTAAAGAAGAGCCAGTGAGTAGACGAAACATGAGACAGAACGAGCAACCTCTTTAAACCCTTCTCAAAACAAGGGAGAAGGTTGAGTGGGTTGAACCCTATTAGACCACAATGTACTCGTGCTCTATCCAACACTTACTCTGTAGGAAGGCGCACAAGGGGCTTTTAGTGATGATTGGGGACATGACCCTGAATATTGACCGCATTTCCACTGCAGAAAAAACGGGATCTATAGGCGGCACCCTGTGTCATTTACTGTCTCTGTGCCATTGCAATGTGAGCTTAAAAGGGAACCTGTCACATAGGTTATGACCACCACTTGAAGGAGGGCAGCACTAGTAGTTGTCATGACCTGCTGTTCCACAGACGCTGTGACCTTATTCTCTGTATGTATGCTGACAGTTTTATAGTGCATCTTTATACCTCATCAAATCTTTTTTATGAGTTAGGTGTTTTTTCACCCCGACCCACACTAAAGGATCTTGCTCCGCCCCAATGACGTTATTCACATGTTCAACTATACCTATTCTATTAGTAACTAGGTGTTGATACAGTTGAAGTGGGCGGGGTTTGAAAAAAACTGTCCTTTCTTGACATGACTTTTCTCGGCTCTGATCAACTGCAGATTTTGAGAATTTTAATACACGTAATACTCACCTGATCTTAAGAATAAGCGGACCACAGCGCTGGAAACAGCAGGTATGACAATAGCTTGTGCGGCACCTCAGCATGGGGGGCAATAATCCTATGTGGTCAGCGTTACACTTTACGGGGATTTCCACCAGTTTGGGTCTTTGCTTTACCCCGGTGCATGGTTCTCATCTATTAATACGTCTTTGTCCAGACCCCGGTAGCAAACTACTTTTACCTCTAATAAAATCCACAGTTCCACTAACATTGAGGAAAGGATATAATTGAGTCGCATACAAATACAAATCCCAAAAATCCTCTAAAAAATAACCCTTTATTATATATATTTTAAACACGCATAATCCCATAGACAATAAACATTTAATAGGGGTCTTTATCATTTCATTAAATGGGTCTTAAGAATTAAAGGGGACAGGGAAAAACATGACAACTTTGCAATTGGATGTACATTAGCAAAGCTGTCTTGTATTCAACAGTATGCATTATCTTGTTGTTTGTGTTTACACTGATATACAGTATAGGGCGAATTCACTATGGATTCACCTTCTCCTTGCTTTTACTAGTGGACTCTTTAAATTTTGTACAGCCCCCCTGAATTTACGGAGCTTTTGTCAT
The DNA here is from genome assembly GCA_025379985.1 of Phyllomedusa bahiana. Classification (NCBI taxonomy): domain Eukaryota; kingdom Metazoa; phylum Chordata; class Amphibia; order Anura; family Hylidae; genus Phyllomedusa; species Phyllomedusa bahiana. The sequence goes on from JAODAL010001144.1 coordinate 50,729, forward strand.
CAGAGTAAAGGGGCCGTCCATTTCACTTTAACAGGCAGAAAAACAGATTACATGAAGGGCTTACAAATTGGAAATAGCACAAATTTTTGTTGATCCCCGCCTGACTCGAGTTTGGGGCCGTTGCATTTTTTCTCTCCACACCCAGTAGAAACAGACTGCAACAGATTCTACAATGAGAAAACATAACCGTTTTGTCCCGGTGCCTAACTCTCCTGCATAGAAGGGAGATCTGTGCTGTTCATAGAGCATCTCCAGCTGTGAGAGAAGAGATCAGTGCTCAGTCTAGATTGAATGCAGCCTGTGGTATGTATACAGCTCTTACAGAATAAGACTGCATAGGGAAAGACACAGTGACATGTGGACTCAGAGGAGGGGGGGGAGGGGGGTGTGGGAGTCTCGGAGCCAGCATGCACAGTGAAGGGGGGGATGATGTCACCCAGCTGGGAGGGGTAGAAACGCCCCTGCAGTTCCAGAGTTGAGAAGCTGAGAGCAGTGTGAATCAACCGAACTCAGGAAGCGATACATCCCCTTTAACCTCCTAGGACAATCAGAACCCATACATAATTCCACAAAGTGGGTATTCAAAAAACATATCCTAAAGATTTATCTGTCTCTTCACCCTCTAATACCCTTTGCTCACCCTTAGAGGGGGTCCCGCCACAAAAAGGGCGACCCCCACCCACTAATCTCTGGTACACCCTAGGTACACAGTCCTTATCCCTTAGGTGTGTATAATGAAAAACCAGGTATATGGGAGAGGAAAACAGGACAAGGATAATCACACAGTACAGATAGACCAAAAGAGAATACACTTCAATTTTGTCAGTATAGTGGTACATACAAGGCATATACTGTATTATCAATACCAATCTCACCACAGAAAAGGCAAATGTCAAACAAGGATCACCAGTCATGATCTAGAGACTAAAAGTAGCTTTTCAAGATATATAGATCAACAGGATATAAGTTCTTCCCCAAACGCGTTTCGTCCCCCCCAACAACCGGACTTGTCAATGGGGTACTGTAATGAGATGTAAATTAAAGCCACAGTAAAATAGCTACATAGTCATGTATAAATATATCCCTCAATTACTTAATCCAAAATCCAAGATGTTAGCCACATACAAACACATCCAGGCAGATCAATGCATTACGCAGGTACTATGTATTTAGGCAAACGTTATTGATCTGTCTGCATGTGTTTGTATGTGGCTAACATTTTGGATTAAGATTGTGGGATATATTTATACATGACTATGTAACTATTTTACTGTGGCTTTAATTTACATCTCATTACAGTACCCCATTGACAAGTCCTGTTGGGGGGACGAAACGCGTTTGAGGAAGAACTTATATCCTGGGTATTATAGGTATTAAAGGGGTTTTGCGACGATGTAATGTTGACATGGGATCCTCCAAAATGAGTATTTAATCACTTTTCTAAATATAGGTGATTACAAAAAGTGAAGGCTCTGAGAGCTACAGCCTGACTAAGATGCCCTTAGTTTCCTGAAAGTTTACATTAGACACGACCAGGACCCTGTCAGGAGCTGATCTGGCTGCGCTTGCATGTTTGCACTTCTTATCTGATGACCGGGAACATGAACCAGCTTGCAAGGGGCTGGGGAGAAAAGTGCAGTGTATGAGGCCGTCTGCTGTATAGAGAATCCACTGGTTGTGGTTTACTATTTCAGTAAACATTAGAGACGCTCCCTGCTTCCTGGGTCTGCCAGCCCCCTCCCTCTTCCTCCTGCAGCCCTTCATGCTTTTTTATCTTCTCTCTTGAGCAGGTAAGAGGTAAGGAACTTCACTTCTTGGCAAAACCCCTTTAACCCCTTAACGAACGCCCACTGACTTTTGGCGTCAGCTGGTGCGGGTCGTTCGTCTACAGCGACGTCTTTTGGCATCGCTGTATACTTCGGGGTTTGCGGCACAAACAGCGCTGGGATCGCCGCAGCAGCGCTGGGATCGGGGCTGTACTACACAGCCCCGATCCCAGAGCGTGTCCTTTAACCCTTTGATTGCGGCGATGAGTTAAAGGGTTCCCCGGCTCTTTCGGGTAATCAGAAAACCCAGTGACCCGACAGAGCCCGGGGAACGGCTGCACAGTCAGCTCTGGGGCCATAGAGTGGCCCCAGAGCTGTCTGTGTAACAAGCCAGTGATCAGGCCAACCTGTGTGCTGTCCTGAACACTGCCTGGGTCAAACTGACACAGTAATGTATTGGCCTATTCATATGTGCTAATGCATTATAATCGAAGTGTAAAAAAAAAAATGTAAAACAGTTCTCCCTTCAGAGGATAAAAAAAAAAAAGTAAAAAAAATAAAAATAAATAATAAAATAAATATAAATATTTAATAAAAAATAGTGCATAAGTCACACACCCAATAAAACCCTACTCATATTAGGTATCCACATGACCATAATAACCTGTAGAATTAATTTAACAAGTTATTACCTGTGAAATATGGACAGTATAAAAAAAATGTAAAAAAAACAAAAAAAATAAAAAATTCTGCAATTATTTGTATTATATAGGGGACACTTATAACTTTTCCCCCATTTAAAGTACAACATTGTCTTGAAATAAAAAGAGGACCTTCATCAAACATGGTCATTGCTCATTGCGTTGCAAAAATATAAACGATAAGTACAATACTGTTGAAAAAACAGCAAGGAGGCAAAAACTAAAAAAAGTTCTGGTCATTAACTACTTTTCAGGCCTGGGAGTTAAGGGGTTAAGGGACAGAGATCTTTATGATATGTTTTTTGAATACCCACTTTGTGGAATTATGGGTTCCGATTGTCCTAGGAGGTTAACTGTTTGTCTATGGGATTTGTGTTTTAAATATATTTAATAAAGGTTATTATTTAGAGCAGCGGTCCCCAACCTTTTTTCCACCAGGGACCGGTTTGATGCACGACAATTTTTCCATGACCCAGTGGGAGGGGGTGGGGTTATTGGGGGCGGGGTTATTAGGGCGGGGCTATGGAGGGGGTTGGATGTTTAGAATCTCACACACAAAAAAAACCCAATACAGTGTTTACTGTGTCATTTAGGGGTATAGTATGGGGTAACCAGTATTTTATAACTGCAGACTGATTGTCAGCTCTGTGGGTCACTATTATTTAATATGCTGACCCATATGAGCTGATATATCAGTCTGCAGTAATATTGGTACTCTGTTGGGTCAGCCATGTATACATGTATAGAGTAACATATGTGTAATCTGCTCGTCATATAGAGATGTATGCCCCGTGTAATAATAAATATAGCCCCTGTAGTATAATAATGAGCTGCCCCAGTAGTGATAGATATGCGGCCCCAGTTAGTGATACATAGCTGCCCAGTAGTGAATGATACATAGCTGCCCCAGTAGTGATTAATAGCTGCCCCAGTAGTGATACATAGCTGCCCCAGTAGTGTTGATACATAGCTGCCCCAGTAGTGATGATACATAGCTGCCCCAGTAGTGATACATTAGCTGCCCACAGTAGTGACTGTGCTACATAGCTGCCCCAGTAGTGATGGTGATACATAGCTGCCCAGTAGGTGATACATAGCTGCCCCAGTAGTGATGGTGATACATAGCTGCCCAGTAGTGATAGTGATACATAGACTGCCCCAGTAGTAATGCCGCCCCCCAGAGATGGCTGCCGCCCCCCAGAGATGGCTGCCGCCCCCCAGTAGTGCTGCCCCCCCAGTAGTGCTGCCCCCAGTAGGCAGCCAGGGGGGGAAAAAAAAAAAAAGTAATAAGAAGTCCCTTACCTTTCCCGTCTCCTCGGCCGAGCACCTCCTCCCCGGCAGCCGACAGCAGCGAGCGGCGTGGGGGGTATGACGTCACTGCTCATCACACTCCCTGCGCCGCTCATCATTGTAGATGCGGAGCTCAGTGAGCGGCGCATCTACAACGATAGGGAAAGCAGGGACAGAGCTGTCCCTGCTTCCTCTGTAATGCAGCCGCACGCTGAGCGCAGCTGCTAGATCTGCGCGGCAGGATTACAGCGGCCGCGCAGAGAAGATGCCGACCGCCCGGACTAAAGTCACCGGGCGGCCGGCATCAGGTGTAGCCGGTCCGCGGACCGGCAGGGGATGGGCTAAGGACCGGTGCCAGTCCACGGACCGGCGGTTGGGGACCCCTGATTTAGAGGATTTTTGGATTTTGTATTTGTATCTTTGGAGATGACCACCCCAATCAGCGAAGGTCTAATACTGATACTGCTGTAAAAAAGGAAGTCTTTTCTGCCAATGCAACTTGGTTAGCAGCGGTGCAGTGATATCTATCTGCACCGGGGCACAATACGCAGTAAGGTTTGCTGTTGCGTTAGACACACGTCTGGTCGCTCTCTTGGTCATTTTGGTGGTGAGCTGCTCCACTGTATTGTGTTGGTCGACCTCTCATATTTCTAGCACATGGTGCTCCAAAGTTCCCATGCCACGTATTCACTATTTGTCCACTCACGATACACTTACACCAGAGCAGCACGCAAGCGGTTCACAAACAGCACCGTTTCAGAAACACCGCTACCCTTGGCCTGAAAGCCAATAATCATCCCTTGTCTGAAAAAAAATCACCGCATGACGGCAACAAGGGATATGTATTCAGACAGCCTATTACACCTCATATACCCGCCAGGCCAGCTCATCACACGTGACTTCCTTCAGAAACTTCACACTGACGAAGTTGAAAGTAGGAAGTGGTCATAAGTGTAGGGACCCACTTTATAGAGGTCGCCGTGAAGTGGCAAGTGGGCCTAGACCGTTTGATCAAAAAGTATGCTAAGAACCTCCTGTTCATTTTTGCTGAGAAGCATTAGATCAACGTATAGTGTGAGGATGTGCGGTCCATGTCTCTCCCTCCATGTTTGGTCATAATAATGTGACTCGATGGTGTACATCCTATAGACAGATGCTAATTTTGTCACTTTCCTTCTGTTTCCCTCCCCCAGATCTGCGGCGGATGACGGCTGGCTTCATAGGGATGGCGGTCTCCATCATCCTGTTCGGATGGCTCATAGGCGTGTTGGGTTGCTGCAAGGAGCATGACCTAATGCAGTATGTGGCAGGGCTGCTATTTCTCATGGGAGGTGAGGACGACTTTTATCTCCACTTCAGGTCATAGAATAAGCTAATTATCAGCTATTGACTTGTCTCCTCACACAGAGATCATAGATTGATGATAGCGTCCTCCAGCTGAGGACACTGGGAGGCAGGGGTGGGGGTTGCTCTATATTCATTTTTAAGAAGACTTATGGGATCCCTCACAAATTACCCTGTCACACTGGGTGCAGTCTGATTTATTATGTCTGGCCATACATGAAATTTGTCTTGTGATAGAAGTTAAAGGGCATTTGCCTCTGAAAAAAAAAAAGAAATGAGGTGTCAATTTCTGGAAAAGCTGGATGATGTCCAGGATGTCTGCTGCCCAAGCTTGCTGCTCATAGGAACCGACTCATCCCATTCTATCACATATCTGCAGCTAATTATATTTGACATTTGGGAGTAGGATAAAGTGAGAACTTCTGTAGAAGCTCTAATGACGGCCATATTGGTAATTACTCGGCTTTCCCAGATACAGATAACACCATAAGAATTGGAGCAATGGAGTCTAAAGGCGACATGTCCAAAAATTGGTGGCGCCACGGCAGTTTTTAGGCGCATTAAATCGGTGTAAAGTGCGGCAGAAAGTCCGGCCCTCTCAAATTTTGGAGTCAGGTAGACTTAATGCGCCTAAAAAGGCGCATTGCGCAAATCGCGGCACATAGCTTATCATTGGTAGTGTATGTAATGCGCCTCTCGAGGCGATCAGAGATCAGCTTCCCTCCTCTATCATATAACCCTATATATCATAGAGCTCAGCTCCTCTCCTCTATCATATAACCCTATATATCACAGAGCTCAGCACCTCTCCATCTATCATATAACCCTATATATCACAGAGCTCAGCTCCTCTCCTCTATCATATAACCCTATATATCACAGAGTTCAGCTTCTCCCCTCTATCATATAACCCTATATATCACAGAGCTCAGCTTCTCTATTATATAACCCTATATATCACAGAGTTTAGCTCCTCTCCCTCTATCATATAACCCTATATATCAGAGAGCTCAGCTCTTCTCCTCTATCATATAACCCTAAATATCACAGAGGGTATGAGGCTTTGCCTCTCAGAGCTTTCAATAACCTTATGTGAGTGTCAAATGACGCTCTGTACAAGTTCCGTTCATATAAACCTATATATCACAGAGCTCACTTCTTTCCTCTATCAATACCCCCTATATTCGCAGAGTCACTGTCTCCCCTCTATCAAAAACCCTTTTATCACAAAAACTCAGCTTCTCTCCCTCTATCATAAAACCCCTACAATCACAAGCTCACCCTGTCCCCTCTATCATTTAACCCCTATTTATCACGGGTCACTTCTCCCCTCTATCATATAACCCCTTTTTAAAATCACAGAGTCACTTCCCCCCTTATCATAAACCCCTATATATCACGACCCTCAGTTCCCCCCTCTATCATATAACCCTATATATCAAAAAGGCTCACTTCTCTCCTCTATCATATAACCCTTTATTCCAAGCTCAGCTTTTTTCCCCTCTATAATTTACCCCTATATTACCCAAGGCCCGGGCTCCCCCTCTACATATAACCCTATATATCACGAACTCAGTTTCTCTCCCCCTATCATATAACCCTACTTCACGAGCTCAGCTGCTCTCCTCATCATATAACCCTTAATCACGAGCTCAGCTTCCTTCCCCCTATCAAAAACCCCTATATCACAGAGCTCAGTTCTCTCCTCTATATATAACCCTATATATCACAGAGGGTATGAGGTTTCCTTTTCTCAAGAGTTTTTCAACATGTGAGTGCCCAAATACCAGCGGGGAAAAAAAATCCGTTCACTTACAGCAAAGGGCCTCATTTATCGAAACTGTCTAGCAGTAAGACTATCTTTGTTGCCCATGGCAACCAATCAGAGCCCATAGAAACCATTCAACGTTCATAGCGACCAATCAGAGCTCAGCTCTCGTTTTTCAAAAGCAGTATAAGAAATGAAAGCTGTGTGCTGATTGGTTGCTGTGAGCTCTGGTTGCTATGGGCAACAAAGACAGCTTTTAGGGTATGTTCACACAGCTTATTTTGCTGTGTATTTGTGTGCGCTTTTCGCTGCGTATTTTGCTTTAGGGCTTGTTCACATGGAGTTAACACTCCGTGTTGCAAGCGCTTTTAGGATCCGTCTTGGGGTCCGCTCTGTCGGTCCCCAAGACGGATCTAAACAATTAGTGAGATTCTCACTTCTGTCTATGCTGAACACAGAGCGGCGTTCATATGAGGGATCTCCACTGCGTGCTTCAAAAGTGCAGCTCGGCTCCGTCTTCAAAAGAATTGTATGTCAATTCTTTCCAAGACGGAGCGCAGCTGCGCTATTGAAACACGCAGCTGCATCTTCCTCATAGCGAGCAGTGATAAAGTCACTGCTAATTGTTCGACCCGTCTTGGGGTCCGCTCTGTCAGTCCCAAAGACGGATCTACAAAGCGCTTGTAACACAGAGTGAAAACTCCGTGTGAACAAGCCCTTATACGCGCTGCAGTTACGGTAATTCACAACTCATAGAGAGCTATGAATTACGCAACGTCTCCCCGGGCGTACAATACGATTGTATTGTACGCCCGGGGAGAGAAGTGACTTGTCAATTGCATGTCAATGGGGCCAGCCAGGGGCCGCCTCCCGTGTTTTAGAATTATGCGCTAGTCAGTGTATGCTTCCAAAACACCCAGTATATTGCGGCGCGTACTGTATGCGCTGCAATACCCCGTGTGAACATGGCCTTAGACAGTTTTGATAAATTAGGTCCAATTTTCCTGTGTAGTTTGGCTGATTTACTTGAATCAGTTCTCAACCTGGAGGCCCCCCCCCCCCCCACCCCCCGACCACCAAATCTGGCCTTGGAACAAATTCAATCAATACCGGCCATTGAGCCTGGCTGCAGTTGTCCAGGGATTGATGTCAGTGTGGTCACTTGTCATTCATACCATGAGAAGCCCACGGGAGGAAGCTGAGCGCTACATATGCTGAGTCAGTCCAATTTGCTTATCCAGCTGAGATTAACCCTTTATGACTGTGAAAGCTAAGAAAAACAGAAGAGCGTGGCGATACAGAGGGCGACATGTATGAACATTGGCTCTGACAGGCCAGCTCTAAATCGATATAGAGGAAAAAAAATTGAACTGTTAAGGAAAAAAAAAATACAGTCGGCCAGGACACCATTACATGTATGAAGCTGTTCTTCTGCAGGTCATACATACAGGGCAGTGTAGAGCCAATACCACAAGTCTGGCTCAGGCACCACCTTTACCCTGGTCTGGCTGTTCTTCTTGCAGGTCATCATACAGGGCAGTGTAGAGCCAATACCACAAGTCTGGCTCAGGCACACCTTTACCCTGGTCTGGCTTGTTCTTCTGCAGGTCATACTACAGGGCAGTGTAGAGCCAATACCACAAGTCTGGCTCAGGCACCACCTTTACCCTGGTCTGCTGTTCTTCTGCAGATCATACATACAGGTGCAGTGTAGAGCCAATACCACAAGTCTGGTTCAGGCACCACCTTTACCCTGGTCTGGCTGTTCTTCTGCAGGTCATACATACAGGGCAGTGTAGAGCCAATACCACAGTCTGGCTCAGGCACCACCTTTACCCTGGTCTGTTCTTCTGCAGGTCATACATACAGGGCAGTGTAGAGCCAATACCACAAGTCTGGCTCAGGCACCACCTTTACCCTGATCTGGCTGTTCTTCTGCAGGTCATACATACAGGACAGTGTAGAGCCAATACCACAAGTCTGGCTCAGGCACCACCTTTACCTGGTCTGGCGTTCTTCTGCAGGTCATACATACAGGGCAGTGTAGAGCCAATACCACAAGTCTGGCTCAGGCACCACCTTTACCCTGGTCTGTGTTCTTCTGCAGGTCATACATACAGGGCAGTGTAGAGCCAATACCACAAGTCTGACTCAGGCACCACCTTTTACCCGGTCTGTTCTTCTGGCGGTCATACATACAGGTGCAGTGTAGAGCCAATACCAAACGTCTGTCTCAGACACCACCCTTACCCTGGACTGGCTGTTCTTCTGCAGGTCATACATACAGGGCAGTGTAGAGCCAATACCCAGGTCTGGCTCAGGCACCACCTTTACCCTGGTCTGTTCTTCTGCAGTCTATTATACAGGGCAGTGTAGAGCCAATAACACAAGTCAGGCTCAGGTACCACCTTTACCCTGGTCTGGCTGTTCTAACTGTTCTGTGCCTAGATCCGGCATCAAAGAATCATAAATGTGTCTACTTCTATGAACATGGTGCTACGCCCCAAATATTTGGCACAATAAAAAGTGTCCCGCAAACACTTATCACACCAAAGTTTGGAGTGCGACTGTTCATACATCTATAGAACAGGGCTAGGACAGCTTTTTGACGCCAGAAAACTGGCTCAGCCCTGTTCTTACACATCGTCCATAATCTTTATAGTCCCAATATAGGTACAAATCGGAGGTTAAAGGTATAGACAAAATTTAGAAATTAGACCGAGTTCATTTTTCACCACGTCGCAGGTAGCGCGACGTAGCTGCAGCTGGCCCATAGACATTAATAGAACAAACATAGTCCTAATTGGGCGTTTTGCTCTTTTTGTCTGCGGTACATGCTGCTTCTGCAGGACTTTTTTCCCCGAGGCTTTGTTCCCCCGCTGATTTTGCGCGCTGAAAATTTCAGTGTTGATTTAGGGCTGGATTTTTAGCTGTAGACATGGATTTGACACTGAATTTGGAGGCAAAAAAAAGAGAGGACCAAGAAATAATCCCTGAGGAATCCCAATAGTAGATTGAACGAACGGTCAGAGAGATGAGAAGAAAACCCAAGAGGCTGCAGGATCCCTAAGGTCTAGAGAGTAGATCATTCTCAGGAGTTGGGTGATCTATGATGTCAGATGCTGCAATGAGATCCACAATGCTCAATAGAGAGTAGTTGCCATTTGATTTAGGCATCAGGAGATCAATCGAGACTTAAGAGCAGTTTCGGTAGAGCCTTCAGTTGAGGCTGTAAGTGGTTGAGAAGAGTTAACAGAGAGGTAGCCCATTAGCTGAGAGTAGACGAAACGTTCAAGGGGTTTACACATGAAAGGGAGATTAGAAACGGATCGGTTGTTAGCAGTGCGGAGCGGTCCAGAGATGGTTTCTTCAGTAACGGGGCCATGACGGCATGTTTAACAGAGAAGAGAGAGGTTAAATATCTTAGTAAGGTGATCGCGATAGCCGGGGAGAAAGACATGACGAAGAGAGGAGCTTGGAGACTTTTTCTGTTATTGGATCAAATGCTAAAAGTGAGAGTGCGAGAAGGGAATTGATGATACCAGGGGACTGGGAAACGGGTGCATGCCGCGTGTTGAATATTGTAACGTTAAAATAATTAGCCAGGTCTTCAGCAAAAAAGTCTGGGATGGGCACTTCAGGGATAAGAAAGGAGTGGTAGTCTTGTTTGGCAAAGTGAAGGGCAGAGTTGTAAATTATGCGCATGGATTTGTAGTGGAGACAATCTGCTGACATGTTCGTCTAAATCAGGGTTGTCAAACTGCGGCTCTCCAGCTGTTTGGAAACTACAACTCCCATCATGCCCACTGTTATAGATTATACAAATGCATGTTGGGAGTTGTAGTTTCTCAACAGCTGGAGGGCTGCAGTTTGACACCCCTGGTCTAAATAGACATTTGGTACAAACAGGGCACCACTGAAGAGACTAAATCTGATTCATGTTCCAAGGCTGCAGCTGTCAGTGATGGGAGATTTTGAGTATAGGGGGCGCTACTTTATCCAGGGTGCTTTTCAGTGTTTCTAGAGGAGAGGGAAGAGATTGCGGCCACTGATGCCAGTAGAGTGTCTTGAAGTTTCCAGCCATTTTTATGCCAGTAAATTGGTGGCTCATAGTTTCTTACCATTCTCCATCCATGGAGATAAGGTCTTCTTGGATTGTTAGCAGTCGGTCTAGACAAGCAGAGCTGCAGTGTAAAAATGGGGAATCCACAGAGGATCTCAACCCTGAGGCTTTCATGAGAAAGGTGGTGGAGATACAATAGTTCAGATTATATTTCGCTCTGAAAAAAAATGTATGAGGTTCTGCTTAGACAATCCTTATAAAAGGATCCGTGAACAAGAAGCTTGATTTTCTGTTCCTGAGACCCCCAGCTATTAGCTGTAATTTCTGGGAGACCTTAACAGCAGATGTTCACTGCCCCCTGCTGCACAACCACCGGGGAAATGAAGGGTTACACAGTTTAATGAGCCAACATGTGGTGTCCTCCAGAACGAGAGATCCTACTATATGATCATAATTGTGAGACTTAGGTATAGACTTTAGACTTAAATTTACTTAGATGAAAATAATGAGTCATGGGTGACGGTGACAGCCAGAATCAAAATTAATATTTATGGAGGTTTTGCAGCCTCCTTAGTATACAAAGGTTAATGCCAAAATCTGTGTGATTTGCAGAGAAGTTTATAATATTTGTATGGGGTGGTCAAGATATTAGCTGCCACTGACTAATCTACATCTTACCTGCCAGTAGACCTCAGAGCAGACACCACCAAGTTTCAGTGTTGGACCACCAGAGTAAAGTTGGGTCCTTCTAGGTTTGCATTTCAGTGTACGAGTCGCCTCACATGTGGATTTGTGAGGGTTTAACATTGTTGGTCATACACACCCTGAATGCTCGTATGTGCACAGAAGAGAGCCAGCATGGTCAGGTATGAAGAAGCCTTGGTTGTTAGAGGGGTTGTCCAATTTATAATATCTTTATTATGTATATAACAGAAAATCACGCAATTTTCTGAAATACATGTATTAAAAATGTTTATACTGTACTATTTTGCCAATACAGTGGGCCCTTATCTAAAAAAAAGTCTACATTCATGTCCATAGTAATACCTCCCATAGATTAACTGTATGGATAGTCATGTGAACGCCACAAAGGTCATGTGACCCTGGTATCCAGGTAACAGTAGTCTATGGAGGAACAGAACTTCTCCAGTATTACTACCTCCAGCAGCGTCTTATCATGTGATCACCACACAGGTCATGTGACCCTGGTATCCAGTAAAAGTAGTTTATGGAGAAGCAGTACGGCAATACTTTTGACTGCCATCGCTATTATAGGGGACAGAAACTCCCCTGTGGACTTTCCGTCCAGATTTGCAGATAGAAAATATTCAGCAGATTACCTTAACAGGAAAGTGGATGACATTTTTAGTATGGAAATTGACCAGCGTCACGGATTTCTAAATTCACAATATGCCAGTTTCTTCTACAGAAAGTGCAAAGATTTGTTGTAGATTTTTTCCATTAAATTCAGTGCGTAAGAAGAAATCCACAAACAAACTCTGTTACGGATTTTGCTGCAGATTCTAGATAAAGTTTAAAATAATTTTTAAAAAACACACCTCACCTACCAGTTCCTCTGACGCTTCAATGGCAAAATTTTCCAGACTTCCCACCTTTGTTTGTACTTGTAGCCTTACAAAAATGATATATCATGTTGAGATGGAACCACTGCAGCTAGTCATGGGCAGGTCATCAATGGAGGCTTGGTGTACAGAGACTGGTGGAGGATCAGAAGGTGAATTTGCAGGTAAATTCTCACCAAAATCTGCACAATGTTTTGCGGATTTGTCTTGACTATGGATATTGGTCGGAATGGTAGCTAAAATTTTGTGATCCAGTTCCAACCAATATCCATAGTGTGAAAGCACCGTTATAGGGGCCTTGGGTATGCACAACGTTTGCAACCACGTCCTCTGAATTCCTTAGGTATCTTAGTAGATCACCAAAGTGACCACAAAAAGTAGATATTCTTCTGAAATACGTTTCTTCATTCCTGATTCAGGATATTCAACGGTCTAAATATATTAATCACTCCATCTTTCTTCTTCCAGGAACGTGCTGTATCATCTCCCTCTGCACCTGTGTAGCCGGTATCAATTTTGACCTGTCTCGGTATCCACGTTCTGTGTATGGTTTACCAGAAGACATCAGCCACGGGTATGGCTGGTCAATGTTCTGTGCCTGGGGCGGGCTGGGACTCACCCTTCTCTCTGGATTCCTCTGCACTTTGGCTCCATCGCTTAGTGCTTCCCAGTCTGCCGTCCACAAGCCACGGCAGGAGAACGGGGCAGTGTGACCTACGGACGGGAACAACTATGTACACCCTCTCGAAAAACATGCCACCAGACTGAGGCGCTCGTATCCTGCTAAGGAAGTTGTTCTGTTCAACTTGTGTGTCTGACCATGTGATTGCTTGTGAAAATTACAGAGGTTCGAACTTCGTGTTAACAAAAGGGAATTATGGGGACAGGTTACATGGCCAGAAGCGAATAATGGACTCTCTATCCTGGGAAACACCACAGATGATGGGAAAGCGGATGTGACATTGCTGGCAGAAGTCATCTGAAGGTTCCACCATGTGGTTCGACAGGAATCCAGTCCCAGCCTACTAGAGAAGATACTTTTCTCCTTGTACAGAGACATTCATCAGTTTGGTGCAGCTAAATGACCATTGCCTAAGGGTTCAGTGTTTGGGAGTTTTGTATACACACATATATAGAAATATAACAACAGGTAATTGATTTTTACATGTTTTAATACAGTCCACAAAACCGCCTTACACATCCTTAATTGGCCCAGCAAAAAAAATAAAAAAAAATTCCAGTTTGCAATTCCAGATTCAGATTGCTCCCCGAGTTTAGTGCCTTGGCACCAAATCGGAACAAGAGTACATTAGAAAACATGCAGACCTCCTTCCGTGCCTTCTGAGTAGGTCTTTTGAGCCTACAGCAAACTCAGGCTCCATTTGGGAAGCTTTGGAAATAAAGTTAAAGAAATATTAGGAATCATTACGGTAACCAAACGCTCCAACGAGTACATCACGACCGGAGGCTCCAGCAGATGAGGACTGAAAACCTTGTGTGGGTTGGGAGTTTGTCAGGTGAAGGTGGGAGGAGGGAATATGTGGTTCTAGACACCTTCTTAAGGTGATTTAATAATGTACATGTGGTCCCATCACAAATCATAAAAAGCACATGATCAAACGGCTCATTGTCCGGCATTTCTTTTTTTTTTCTTAACCTTTATTTATTGAATAAATAGATTTAAAATGGTGTTTGCTGATGTGTGAACCTTTTATCCCCACATGAAAATGATGTCTGTATTGTATCTGTCTACATCAGGGGTGCACAACATGCGGCCCCCAGTGCCCCCAACCATCAGGACCTGATCCTTCAGAAAGTAGTATTCCTCTTTTGACAGCTGCATTCAACTGATGGCAGTGTTAGAGAGGCACTGTATGACTAGTACTGTTATAGTGGGCACTGTATAACTGGTACTGCTATGGTGGGCACTGTATGGCTGGTACTGTTATAGTGGGCACTGTATGTCTGGCATTGTTATGGTGGACACTATAGCTGGTACTATTATATTGGGCACTGTATGACTAGTACTGTTATAGTGGGCACTGTATGTCTGGCATTGTTATGGTGGGCACTGTATAGCTGGTACTGTTATAGTGGGTGCTGTATGTCTGGCATTGTTATGGTGGACACTATAGCTGGTACTATTATATTGGGCACTGTATGACTAGTACTGTTATAGTGGGTGCTGTATTACTGGTACTGTTATGGTGGACACTGTATGGCTGGTACTGTTATAGTGGGTGCTGTATGTCTGGCATTGTTATGGTGGGCACTGTATAGCTGGTATTATGGTGAGCACTGTATGGCTGGTACTGTTATGGTGGGCACTTTATGGCTAACACTGTTATAGTGGGCACTGTATGGCTGCCGCTGTTATGATGGACACTTTAAGGCTGGTTCTGTTGTGGTGGGCACTGTTATGCTGGGCTCTGTATGGCGGATACTGTTATGGTGGGCTCTGTTTGGCTGGCACTGTTATGGTGGGCACTGTGTGGCTGGCACTGTTATGGTGGGCTCTGTATGGCTGATACTGTTATGGTGGGCACTGTATGGCTGATACTGTTATGGTGGGCACTGTATGGCTGGTACTGTTATGGTGGGCACTGTATGGCTGTTATAGTGGGCACTTTATAGCTGGTACTGTAATGGTGGGCACTTTATAGCTGGCACTAATTTGGTTATGCACTGTATGGCTGCTACTGTTATTGTGGGCATTGCATGGCTTACTGTTATGGTGGGCACTGTAAGGATGACACTGTTATAGTGGCCACTATAGGGCTGCCTATGCTATTTTAAACAACAATCTGTTGTTCTCTCTAGTTATATTTGTGAAACAGTCACTTCTGTAACTCAAAAACTGCAATGAAAATACACTTCTCATGTCCTCTTGCTGGAGCACCAACTAGGAGATCTCCCAATTTGATCTCTGGCAGCCCCTAAAGTGGAACCAAGATCTCTCCGCTATTTTTGGTATTTACAATTGAAGTTCTATAAAGGTCTCAGATGGGGAAACACCCCTCTAAAATTTACTTTGGCCCCTGGGAGAGATACGGTATGACATGACAACCAATTGCATTGTGAGGGGGTGATCAGGTGCACCATTTTGTAAAGACCTAGATGCCATGGTCACATTAACAGTGGCATCTAAGTGGTTAAATGGTTAGGATTGGTGTTCTCGCCAATCCGAGTCACTAGCATCGGGTGTAAGCTGTAAATAAGTTGGCCCCTGCTAATAAACTTTTCCACTTTTCATGGCACTTTCTTGGCACATTTTTGTACAAATATGGTGTGCCTTAATTTGAGACTTTGGGCCACATGTATGAAAATTTTCTAGGTCTATAAGACTTTCTTTGTTGCCTATAGCAACCAATCACAATTCCCCTTTTATTTCATATAGTGCTTTGAAAGTATGAAGGGAAACTAAAATTTCATGAGACTGATACCAAGGTTTGGCTATGATGGGCCATAGACGACTTTAGGGCAAACGTGGTCCTAATTAGTCTGTTTGCCTTAATTAGTGAATATATACCATTTTCTGCATTACACAGATAAGTGTCCATGACCCCATTGTGGCTCCACCGCGGTATCTGTTGGGTTAAATTTTAACAATATCCAACAGAATGAACTGCAACGGGAGTCATAGACACTTTTGTATCTGATGCGGAAACTATGTACATTCAATAAATAGGGCCAATTAGAACTATGTTGACTCTAAAGAAGTCTATGACCCCGTTGTGGCCCCACCAGTGTATTTGTTGAGTTAAATTTTAACGGTATCTGAAAGATATTATGAACGGGCTGCAATGGAAGTCATAGACACTTTTGTGTCCAATGCAGAAACTATCTACTTACAATAAATAGGGCCAATTAGGACTAAAACCCCGTTGTGGCCTCTCCTGGGTATCCATTGGGATATATTTTTATTGTTTCCCAACAGATACCACAAATTGGCTGCCCAAGTGAAACTATGAACATTCAATAAATAGGGCCAGTTAGGGATATGTTGGCCCTTAAGAAGTCTATGACCCCGTTGTGGCCCCTACAGGGTATTTATTGAGTTAAATTTTAACGGTATCCTTCAGATACTATGGACGGGCTGTAATGGAAGTCATAGACACTTTTTTGTTGTGTTGGCCCTAAAGAAGTCTAAGACCACAATGTGGCCCCACTGGGATATCAATTTGGATACTTTTTTACCATATCACAACAGATACCACAAATGGGCTGCCCAAGTGAGGTGTGATAGGGACCTTACAGAAATTTTCTTACTTTGACCTTATCATGGATATTAGTAGGGGCTCCAACACTTGAGCTACAATGGGGTCAAAGGTGTAACCAGAAACTCCAAGGCCTCCATGCAAAATCTGTATTAGAAAACCTTACCTGCCATGCACCATTTATATAAAACCAGTGACCTCTTATGTGGCAGAGGCGTCGTTTGGCCCCTCTGGGTCCAGGCCTGAGATGAAACTTTTACTGCTACGACTTTGAATAGTAGTATGCTAGAGTAACCATGACAGAATGATCCAGTTACAGTCATTATAGCCAATAGCTTTCTCATTTACTATTGTAGCTAAAAACATTGGCGCCCTCAGTGTTTCTTAACTAACTCACCGTTCCCTCGAACTGTATAATGAATTATATGTGACACCTTCACTTAAACGTAATTAAAGCCCAACAGATTTACCCGCTCAGACATTAGTAAGAGGATATTTTATTACTTGCAAACTTTTCCGTGGCCTATCTGTCTTTCCCAGCTGGTGAAGTCCCTGGAGGATCATTTACGGAGACACAATTGTAAAATGATGGCACAGACTTTATGCATGGGTGTAAATAGCAGGTGTGTGCAACTCATTAAATCCACCAATATACAGCTCATCAATTTATAGCAAAGTGCATTGTGCTGTACCGTGGGTGAAATGCCAGCTCCTCTGCGTGTGGGTGTTTGTTCCAACTCTAAATTGGTGTTGATGAACGACCATTAATGAACACAATTCCATTTATAGACCCTTGTGATACAGAAGTCCGGGCACCCTTTACTGGCTGGGCGCATGTTGTGTAGTGCACAATTCTTATAGACAACAGCAGTGAGTGGCCACCTATCTCCTCTTGTGATATGAACACTCAGTTGTAATACGTATTGCAACTTCATAAAGTTCCTGTCGCCTACACAGTCTGTGTCCTTGAGAGTGTGGCTTACAAAATTAACCAGTGTCTATTCAGTGTGATAACGGACCTCGTGGGCATTTGGCATCTTATCCAGTTAGGGTTAAAGGGGTTTTCTCACCATGCAGTTTCACAGAGCCATACACAGCTTCAGTCTCCGACTTCCTGTTCAGGCTGTGGGTGGGTCTATAGCAGTGATTGATATCTCAGTTCTGCTATTCCTGTTAGGGTCAGTTCACACAGCTGATTTTGATGCTGTTTTTGAAGCATTTCCTGGCCCAAAACAGCATAAAAAAGTTCATTTTCATTGATTCGTATGTAAAACAGCGCTGTAGTTTACACACGACGAGGTTTTTCCAAGTTTCTTTGGATGCTGTTTTGAGCACTGAAAAAGAAGTGTCCGGTCAATTCTTGAAGCGGTTTCAATGCTGAAAATCCCTATATGAATCAATGGAGAGCTTCAAACCCTCATCCAAAACCTAGGCGTGGTTTTAGATGCTTTTTTCGGCGCCGTTTTTGCCCTGGCTATTAATTTGTATGGGTGTTTCAGAAAGAAAACAGTATTGCAAAACCTCATCTGAAAAGGTGCTTTTCAGATGAGGTTTTGATGCTGATTTGAAAATTCAGCATCCCAATCAGCTGTGTGAACTTACCCTTATAGTGACATGACTGCAGGAGATGTATAAAATGTAGTATACAAGGTTACAGAGCTCTAAAGGGTGAAAGCTTCTCAATAAGTTAGGTAAACAAGCTCCGCTTCTAGAGATAAGACTCTGCAGGGAGTGACTCGCCATGGTTGAACTGACTGATGGTAGCTTGGAGCAATCAGATAAGAGACAGAGTAGAGAGAGGTGGGGAGAGGTGGTCGGTAACCAGAAAAACTTGTGTAGCCTAAGAGATCATAAAATCTTCTTTATCTCTTGACCAAAGCAAAATCTAAACTACTGTACAATGTATTTGATAATGGTCTTCATTTACCTTTCCCTACATGTTAAAAGCTAATCAATGAAGTGAGAAAACCCCTTTAAGTTCACACAACAAACTTTTCCCATTGGAACAATCTGCTGTGTAATCCTTGACAGGAAGCCGGGGTGATACCTTTTTTCTTACTTCAGAGAGCCAGTATCAGTCTCTGATTTTTATGAAGGTGAGCCCCATCTCTATGGAGCTAACCTGCTTCTTACCTGATAAAACAGAATCCGAGGAGGATCTGCTTGAAAAAATGGACTTGTCCATTTTTTTTCCAGCACAATGGGTTTAAAATCCGTGGTGTGGAAAATCCGCGCTGTTGTTCACTGTGTGATCTACACAGCGCGGACTGGGCATTCAGATGTGACTACACAATTTTAACATGGAATCCGCTTTGAATTTTTCAGTAAGACATATCATGTGAATTTGCCCTCAGGGTGGAGAGTTCTGCCTTTTCTTACCCAGTGCAATTTGCCCCGCCCCTTTTTAAAGGCGCATCTTATGTATTTCGAGGGAACCTACCGCATTGATCTTACAATCTGATCTCCTGGTAACATGTTATACAGAAGGAGGAGCAGAGCAGATTGATATATTGATCTGTGAGGAAAAAATTAGTACAACTTGTATTTTCTTCATTTAAATCCCTGCTTATCCTGGGTTAAAGGAGTTGTCTCATTACGAGCTTTCAGCCTGTCAGTGAGCCTGCTAAGTTGAACTGAGGGGCGTGTTTCTTGGTATGTCTCTTCTGCTCCCTCTTCCCCCCTCCCATCAGCACACAGGCAACTTCTATACGGGGGGGGGGGAGGGGGTTTGCTGCCAGAGTTAACCCTGTGTGTGCCTGCCTAGGTCTGTTGCAGGAGAGGGCTGATCTATGAGTGTAGAGAGATTTGTGAAGTGGTGTGCTAATAACAGAGCAGAGAGGATGCATGTGTTCCTATATCCCCTGCTTAGCTTACAAGTCTCCACATCTCCAGCAACAACAAGGGAAGTGTTACTATACTCAGGATGTCTCACTAATACAGGAGAGCATGAAGTATTCACATGCCTGATCTGTATAGTATTAGTATAGTCACAGTTCCAAAGACACATCATGACTATAGTAACACACAGGGTCACTGCTGTCACATCTATCTGTGTAGAGAGCAGGAGGAAGCAGGCACACACAGGGTTAATCCAGGCAGCACGGACACAGAAGCCAGAGTCCTCCCTCCCCCCCCCCCCCTCCACTACAGAAGCATTCTGTGCGGGAGGGGCTCTCTGCTCCGACCTGTCTTCAAAGGTGATGAGTCATACAGACCTGACAGTCAGTAAGATAAGGATCAACAGGTCGGCTGCTATAGAAACTTGAGAAGATGATGTAGTACTACTAACAGGGCTAGCTCAAAATCAGTAGGACATTTGTAATGAACATATATTGCAAAGCTGCTTGTTTTTTAAAGATCTTTTAATTTAAACCCAATCATTGTAGCGAGACAACCCCTTTAAGGAGTCCAGTGGGCGGTCTTATCAGTGATTGACAGTTATCTCTATATGCACACTGATACCAGAAAGGCTGTCAATCACTGTTAAGACCGCCTACTTGGCTCCTTACCCCAGTATAAGTAGTATACTACAGTATATTAATCTGCTCAGCTCCTCCTGCTCTATAACATGTTACAAGCAGATTAGATAGCAGGTTCAATGTGACAAGTTTCTACCATACACTTTAACGGCATATCAATACAACATGCCATCAAAGTCGGAGATGGGACCCGCACCTTTCCTCATAAAAGGCCCCCAAAAGTTTCGGCTCAGAATGGAGAGCTGGTCACGCTTGCGCACAACATTCTGTTCTATGATAGTTCTTAGTACAGACGATCGATATTTCATCAAAGTCTATGGTGGGGACACCCCTATAACCGTTTCCCAATGCAGCAATTTTTGGTTACATTGCAGTTGTTTTTTCTCACTACCTTCCAAGTCATAACTTTTTACAATTTTTCTATCAACAGGGCTTGTTTTTTGCGGGACAAGATTTTTTTAATGGTACCACTAACCATACTGTACAATGTACAGACAGTCCCTGACTTACACCGTTCCGTTACATCTGTCCCCTAGGTACAAACAGACTTATGGGGCATGCTGTCACTTGTAGTTCCATGTTCCACAGCAGATAGCAGCTGTGGAACGACAAGTTCCAGCAGGCTACAACAGCACATGAAGTGAAAATGAGTTAACAGGGACACAGGCGACAAAACAAATGTAAAAACCCTTCCCTGCACTATCCAAAACTAAAAAAAAAAACTTTTGTACTGGAGTTACATTTAATAAATCTACCTGTTCCGACTTACATACAAATTCAACTTAAGAACAAACCTACAGTCCCTCTCCCGTTTGTAGCCCAGGGACTGCCTGTGCTGGGAAAACAAAAAAAAAATATTTGTGGGGTGTAATGGGAAAAAAATTGTGCCATCTTCTGGGGGTTTTCATATTCATTGAGTTCCCTGTTAGGTATAAATAACATGATCTGTATCCTGCAGGTCAGTACAATGCCGGCGATACCAAATTTTTACAGTTTACATTATGTTTAAAAAAATAAAAGCTTTTGTATTTTTTAACATTTTTTTGCAGCGCCGTATTCAGAGACCAATTAAGCTTCTTTATTTTTCTGCACGCAGACCTATGCGAGGGCTCGAATTTGCAGCATGAAATGTATTTTACATTGGTGCTGTTATGGAATATATGTACCTTTTTTCTTAACACTTTTATTATAGTTTTTTTGGGAGGCAAAGCATTGGGTATTATTTTTTTACAATGCAAAATTTTACCATGCAAGATAAATAATACATTTATATTTTAATAGGTCAGATTATTAGGTACATGACAGTACCAATTATGTCTACATTTTTTTGTTTTTCATTTTTTTTATTTGTAAAATGTCAGAGGGAAGTTTTGAACGTGAAATTTTTTTTATAAAAACTTTTTACATTTTTCTTAAATTTTTTTTTAGTCTCTTGGGATATATGAAGACTTAGGGGCACAATAGCTTATATTAATATATTGCAGAATGGTGTACCATTATGAATTTTCTATTACTCGCTGCCTCTGGGTGTATTTGAAATAGCAGATGCAGAGACCTTTATTAGGCCCCAGCTGCCAAGACAACTGGTAGGCTTCCAGCTATCATTGACGGTATTGGTGGGGGGCTGTCAGGTAGCCGGGATATACCGCCACACCATTTTGTAATGACCTTGTTGCTATGGTCAATGTGACTACGGCCTCTAAGTGGTTAAATGGCCTGTTATCGCCAATCTCCACCAAGTAACAACCAGTGTCAGCTGTAATAACCCCACACCCACCATGTATGTTGGCACACTCAGCCCGTTAGCCTGCTACCTATGCCCTTACTGACACCATGACAACAGTTACATCATATGTCTGGAAGGGGTTATTTTGGTTGATCATTAATTAGATGTTAGTCTGCAGATAAGGAATAATGAGTTTGTTATATTTTTAAATATTATAGATATTCATTTTTATTTATTATTAAAAATGTGCCTGGGTGGCCATTTTGAAGACACACCTCCTATATTGTCTATACAGACAGAACCAGAGGGTATATGTGCTTTATGGCCTCATGCCCCCTGCAGGGATCAGAATGTGACGTGGAAGCTGCATACAGATTCTTATCTATGTGTATTATGTTGTTATCTCGCCTTGTCTAAGCTTCCAGTAGTACAATATAGTTGTTGTTTGTTATTGAAGGGGCACTTTCTTAAAGGGGTTTTCTCACTACAATGATTAGCTTTCAACTTGTAGGGAAAGGTAAATGAAGACTTGTACTAAATACATTGCTCTACTGATACTGCCTTGGTCAGGAGATAAGAGAGATTTTATCTGCCCTGAGTACACATAAGTGTCTCTAGGATAACGTCCATATCCTCTTTCCTGATTAGACAGAGAGCAGGGAGTGATGACGCTGTGGTTGGACAGGGAATATTTTTTTTATTTCTGACAAGATTAGATTACTTTTTGATAAGCAATTGTTTTCACTCCTTGGAGCTCTGTAGCTTTGTTTACTGCATATTAAACCTCCTGCACTAATCTCCCTGTAACAGGAATTTCAGAGCTTATATGCCAATAACTGCTATACAACCACCCATAGCCTAACCAGGAAGTGTAAGTCTGAAGCTGTCTGTGACTCTATGAAACAACATGGTGAGAATACCACTTTAAGGATAGGCCATTCATTTTAATTCCAGCGCTTGTAAATCTTCTGCCATCATTTGACCCTGTTCCAGTCTAAACAGCAAAGCTGGAAAGTAAGCTGCAGAAAACTGGAGATGTCAGCTAATCGAGTCTGTGCTAAACCTCAAACCTTGAATATTTCAAGATATATTTTTATATGGCTAGTAATATAAAAAAAAACATTAAAAGCTGCCTAAGCACTATCCTCTCAAATATATATATATATATATATATATATATATATATATATATATATATTTGTGTTTACATATACAGTGTGTGTGTATATACATATATATGTGTATGTAATTATGTATATAATATACATACCGTATATACTCGAGTATAAGCCGAGTTTTTCAGCACAAAAAATGTGCTGAAAAACCCTCCCTCGGCTTATACTCGAGTCACTGTCGGCACTCAGGCGCTGCGATGGCCCGAGTGCTGACAGGGACGCTTCAGTTATATGCGGCTCCTCACGGAGCGCATATAACTGAAGGCCGAGCACGGCTGACAGTGTCCAGGCGCTGCGCTGGCCCGGGCACTGTCCGTCATCTCTTCCCCTGCATGCGACTCCTCCGGAGCGCACACAGGTGAAGAGATACCACTGCGGGGCACAGAGCGAGCGCTCCGTGCTCCGCAGTGGACTCCGGGCGGCCGCGGCTGTCCGGAGCTCCCCGGCACAGGCAGCGTGCATGTCATCACGCTGCGTGCGCGGCCTGATGACGTCACCCGCCTGTGCCGAGAAGAGCGCGCGGGACCGAACAGCGAGGAGGCCGGCCAGTGAGGGAGACGGAGCAGCGGGGAGCCAGGTAAGTGATTTTTTTTTGTTTTAAAACGTTGCCTACACCTGCCTATACCTGTCTAGTACTGCCTATAGCCTACCTATACCTGCCTAGTACTACCTATACCTGCCTAGTACTGCCTATAAGCCTACCTATACCTGCCTAGTACTGCCTAGTACTACCTATACGCCTACCTATACCTGCCTAGTACTGCCTATACCTGCCTAGTACTACCTATAGCCTACCTATACCTGCCTAGTACTGCCTATACCTGCCTAGTACTACCTATAGCCTACCTATACCTGCCTAGTACTACCTATACCTGCCTAGTACTACCTATACCTGCCTAGTACTGCCTATAAGCCTACCTATACCTGCCTAGTACTACCTATACCTGCCTAGTACTGCCTATAAGCTTACCTATACCTGCCTAGTACTACCTATACCTGCCTAGTACTGCCTATAAGCCTACCTATACCTGCCTAGTACTACCTATACCTGCCTAGTACTACCTATACCTGCCTAGTACTGCCTATAAGCCTGCCTATACCTGCCTAGTACTACCTATAGCCTACCTATACCTGCCTAGTACTATGGGGGACATATAGCTGCCTATACCAGCCTATGGGGGACATTAAACTGCCTATATCTGCCTATGGGGGACATTAAACTGCCTATGTAATTTTATTGGTATCTATTTTTATTTTTAAAATTCACCAGTAGCCGCTGCGTTTTCCACCCTAGGCTTATACTCGAGTCAATAAGCTTTCCCGTTTTTTTGTGGCAAAAGTAGGTGCCTCGGCTTATACTCGGGTCGGCTTATACTCGAGTATATACGGTATATAGTTTATAAAGGTTGTTCAGAGTCTTAATCAGCATTCTTGACGGAAAGAATAGCAATGGATTGTTACAAATAACTGGAATTTTCCTGCCATTTCATCCTCTTCCTCATATTGGATCTGCAACCACCTCAAAAAACTTTCAGAGCAGGCCAGCTGACCAGGTAACACACCTTTGAACTTGTTATGATTGGATAAATGCTATCTTCTTTATAAAGCTTGCTAGGTTAGGTAACCTAGTGTGGATTATAGTGCTTTTTCTTAGAGATTGTTCTGTTTTGAGAGTTTGTTTAGTAATCTGCTAGGTTTTTACATTCAGTTCTAGAGTTCCAGTGTGCATCCTGCCAGCTTCTATGATGGTTTGTTGTAGTTCTTGAGGACCTCAGTTTTTGTAATTTTGTATAGTTTTCTGGTGTGCTCTGCCTACAGTGTATCTGGGTCCTAAAACAGCTTTATGTGTTAGGGTAAGTTGTAGTTTAGGGATATTTTTAGACAGTGTCAGACTGAGGTGCCAGGGCCCCCCAACTGAATTTCATTCTGGGGCCCACCAGCTGAGTTGATTCTGGGGTGCACCAGTGGAGTTAGTTCTGTGGGCATACTCTACTGCTACTGTGGATGCTTTTTCTACTCTGCCTCTTGCTTTTTGCCTCTCCCAAGGATGTCCATGCAGTTTAAAAGAAACACTAGATCTGCCATGCTCAGGGTCCAAGCAGAGGTTTCCTCATTGGGCCAGTCCAAACCTGTTTTTAGGGTTAGTTTTACGGATAGAAAAGGGTCAAAGGGGTCTTGTTGTCAGATGTCAGGGATAGGTTAGGGGAAGATTTAGGGACAGTTTGCTTTTAGGGTCAGTTATCATTTATTATTGTCTTGGGTCCAGATTGAACTCGCTCATGGTATTGCCATCAACGGTGTTCCTGACACTATCTGCCTTGCTGACCATCCACTGGATCATCTAACACTGAGTACATCAAGTTTTTTCCTTGATACACACATTGTATAATTATTGCACGTGACTGCTGGTTGACTGCCGAATTTAGTTCTGTTTCTAGTCTGGAGTCCACCAACATCATTACATGGATGCAGCACTCAAAGTAATGGAAACCACAACAGAAGGTCAACAATATATAACTCAATCAGGTGTTGGTGGTACTTGTCAATGACAAATGTGACCACGTATCATGGCTTCCAATTATGTGAAGATGGTCTTACAAAAATATACAAAAACATATTGTTAGAAACATTTACAGAAAATGGAGGAAGATAGACAAAGTACAGCAAAGGATCATGGGGCTGGTAGTTTTGTGGGGAAAATGGAAACCGTTTTCAAGCAGGAAATGCTGCTACTTGGCTGCAGGGAAAGGAGGCAAAATCCAGCATAGGAAATGCACGAATTAGAACGGAAAACATCACAGGGAGATCAATGAAGACTCAGGCTGTTAACAAGTACTCCCAGATGCCTGTGATCGATGCTCGTATACAATGGCATTTATCACCAATAGGCTTATATGTTATCCTTTTTCCAGATACATTTTTAGGAATCCTGTTTAATGGAATGGGCTAATGTACTACTATACTGAAGTATACTGGACAGATGAAGGCCTAGAGGACCCTCTCTCGTCTCTGTCTGATGGTTGACCACTCTGGAGACATTTAGGGCCACATCTTCTTTGAGGGTTTTGAACCTAAAAAAGGTCATGTTTCTCATTAGGGACAGGCACCATGTAGGTGTGTAGAGACTTATAGACCATTAGTTGCTCCACTGAAATTTAAATAAATTCTAAAAGGCCCATGGGAAATAAACTAGGACTCTTGTAGCATCACCTATCGGATGCAGAGTTCCTCAAATCACATCCACCTTATGAGCCTTGCAATGTAAATGAGATTAGAGCCAATCAGATATTCATCTGCAGACAGCTGTTTCTGGATATTTGCTCCTAATCAATATAGAGTAGTCTATTGGTTGGCTAGGTGGTGCTGCAAGAGTCCTAGCTCATTTCTCAGGAGCCTTTTAGAATAGATTTAAATTTCACTGGAGCAACTAATAGTGGTGCCTTTCCCTAATGAGGAATGTTACTCTTTTTGAGTGACCCCTAAAGCCTCTCACCTAGCCAGCCAGTACTCCACTCTGCACAGCTGAGGGGCAAACAATACAAAACAGCTACCTGCAGATTAATATCTGGTTGGCTCTTATCCCATTTATATTGCAAGGCTCTTTGAGTCAGCCGTGAATTGAGCAACGCCACATTCAATAGGTGATGTTACAAGAGTCCTAGCTCATTTCCTATGAGCATTTTAGAGCATATTTAAATTTCAATAAAGCAAAATACTTCCCACATACATAGATTACAGGAATAGAAACATCAAATACCAACCAAAAAAACTACTCCTTTAAAACATACCTTTTAATAGATCAAAAAATAAAAAATGTTGTGATATACAAAAATGGTGACACAGCACTCAACAGAATAAGGACAGTACACCTATACTGGAACAGTGTAGGTGTACTGTCCTTATTTAAATTTCACTGGAGCAACTAGTAGTGTATAAGTCTCCACACACCTACAAGGTGCCTCTCCCTAAT
The DNA here is from genome assembly GCA_025379985.1 of Phyllomedusa bahiana. NCBI lineage: Eukaryota > Metazoa > Chordata > Amphibia > Anura > Hylidae > Phyllomedusa > Phyllomedusa bahiana. The sequence goes on from JAODAL010001144.1 coordinate 77,811, forward strand.
GAGGAACGTTGGCCTTTTTGAGCTAGCTCTAAAGCCTCTCAGCTAGCCAACCAGTACTCTACTCTGCACTGGTGAGGGGCAACACCCCGATACAGATGTCTGCTGCTGAATATCTGGTTGGCTCTAATCTCATTTACATTGCAAGGCTCAGTGAGTCGGATGTGAATTAAGGAACACTACATCCAGTAGGTGGCGCTGCAGAGTCCCAGATAATTTCCCATGAGCCGTTGTTTTACTGAGTCACAAGCGGCTTTACACTCACTCTGTCTCCTCAGGCTGTGGGTGGTTCTAGAGCAGTAATTAACATATCTAGTGTCTCTCTAGGTAACTGAGCAGTTACACTGACAAGTGCAGAAGATGCTATCGGGTCAGTAAACCAAAGGTACATGTGCTGTGAGGACTGAAAACAATGGTTTATCTGTAATCTTGTTAGAGATAATTAGTCTGCTCCTTCCATGGTGACATCCCTCCCTGCTCTCTCAGCTAATCAGATAACAAAGTTATGGTCAGGGAACCACCTATGTGCACTCAGAGCATATAAAATATCTCTCTCTCATGCAGAAAGAAAAATGTATTGACCAGTGTAGTTAGAAAAAGTCTTCAATTACCTGCTCCTTCATGCTGAAAGCTAATCTCTGAGAAATCCCCTTTAAGAGTTTGTTCAGATATACACACTAAACACAAGAAATTAAAATGATGTGACTGGAACCTTAGAGCTATTTGTAGAAGTGTTCAAAGTTCTTCACATTGCCACACTTTAACTCTGGAGGACCTCTTTAAGGTTTGACAGGTCGTCTGTAACATCAGCCTGGCTGCTCCTGTTTATTATGTCAGCGCCACACGAGGCCTCGCTATTAGCTGCCACCACCTCAGTTATTTGCACAAGAATAGCTTCCAGATTCTGCACAGCTCTAGCCGACACGGTACAATCTGAAATATCATTATGTGTTACCTACGCTCCATTACAGTGCAGACAGTAACATACACCATGTGGGTGTATTGAGTGGCTGTCTGCTATTAGGGAAACGCAGGCACACAGAACAGGACACGTTCATCATCATAACCGCCTGCTGACTTCACGGACGTTCAGGATCTCAGCCAATGAGAATTTTTGCAGCAGCTCCAGGTGTCGCTCGGAGGCACAGGGGGCCGGTGGGGTGGATTGAGGAGATTGGAACATTAACCAGTTTGCTTTTAGCTACAGGGCACATAACTATTTCATGACAGATTGATTTCCCCATTTTTTAACACTGACAACTTGTCGCTACATCAGAAATAAAAATGTACAGTCAGGAAAAGCAGGTGTAAGTCAGGGATCAAGTGTGATCAGCCGTGAGGCAGAAAGGGAACAGCAGCTCAAAGTGTCAGATGCGGATCTATTACCGTACACTTTACCGAAATCTAACATGAATAGGTCAGACGCGATGGACCCCCCATTAACCACCTTTTCCAAGTTGGTAATTACTGTATATTAATATATACCAAACCCCTAGTATGGAAACACAGGAGATGACCGGCTCGCTGTAGGCAGTCCCACTCAAAGCAATGCCCGAGGAAGCATGACTGGAGTTAAAAGGGTTGTCTCACTACATTGATTCATCTTACCTCAGTCCTGGTTTCTCAGTTTAATTTTTTTTTGTTTTTTAACCATAAACTTTTTATTGGTCAGATATAAAGTAGTACAAACAGAGTACAGTATATGTCATTGTAAGACCAAATTTCTACTTTTATCCCCAAAACACAACCAAGCCCACCTCCCAAATCCATCTCCAGATTCAGAGCAGTAAATATCCATTACAATCCGGTTTCATTTTTTAATTCTGGGGCTTTTACTGGCTTCTACTGGCCTGCAGTGATGAGCTGCTGCGGACACCAGGTCTGTAGCTATAGCAACCAGCACTGTCAGCCTATCAGGAGAGATCGGACAGGTCTGTAGCTATAGCAACCAGCGCCGGCAGCCTATCAGGAGAGATCAAACAGGTCTGTAGCTATAGCGACCAGTGCTGGCAGCATATCAGGAGAGATCAGACAGTTCTGTAGCTATAGAAACCTGTGCTGGCAGCCTATCAGAAGAAATCGAATAGGTCTGTAGCTATAGCGACCTGAGGAACTGATGCAGCCCATACAAGAGGGGATATCTAGGAACAGGTAGGACACTGTTAATGGACACATATTGCAAAGTGACTTGTTTTTGCAAGATCTTTAACATAAAAAGCAATCCTTATAGTGAGAAAACCCCTTTAAACCACCACTCCCTATAGATAGGACGCTTGAAAAGAAATGCCAGCTTCTGCTTGATGAGCTGATGATTAAAACTTTCCTTTATTTCCCCTATGTTAAAACATGATGCAAGGGATAAACGGTTAACAATGTCACTTTCAATCAAACGAGTCTCCGCTGACGCATTTCGGGTCGCTCCTGACCCTTACATGTAGCATGGAATATGGAAAACAGGTACATAAAGGGGGTGTCCATATTAAATATAAAGCAATACAGATATAAAGACCCAAGCAGGTGGAGCTTTGTTTGTTTTGAAATTCTCAAATTGTGGCAAAAAAAATCAGATTTCTACTCTACCTAATAAATGCATAAATTGTATAAATGCATAAATGGGTACTACTGGCACATACACATCAAACATCACTTTTATTATTATTATAATATTAATTTTATTCTAATGGAAAGGATATATCATTAAAGTATAACTTTTGTTACATAAGCATTAAAAAATAAAGATACAAAAAACCTAGAATAGATCAACCCGAGGGACCTACCCAACCTTCATAAACTCCCGTAGAAGGATTATCCTGGTGGCATAGAAGATTAGACGTTTATTCCACCGGTATCACTGTCAAAGTCCATGGTCCAAATTGAGTCAACCAAGGAGTTAAGGGGAGCAAAAGGGAATGTGCAAATGGCTACCCTGTCCCTTTCTGACAGAATATCCTATAGGGCCCTAAGCGGGATAAGCACCCTAATAAGATTGGTCCCTAAAGTAGATTCCCTAATGCTTAGTATAAAACCCCAGAAATATTTATCACTCAAAAAAATGTTTATTACCCAAAAGATGTATTATCAAATGCTCAGACGCGTTTCATTCGGCAGTAGTCGAAACCCTCAGTGGGTGACAAAACTCCAAAAAACTTGGGGTAGGAGGCTAGTGTTATCCCTCTATAATTTTATTTATTAGGGCACTTATCCCACTTACCCCGCTTCATTCCCTTTTGCTCCCCTTAACCTCTTGGTACACTCAATTTGGATATCACTTCCATTAGAGATTTTAGCACATATTTCATTGTATCTTTTTCCGTTTCTTTAATATTAATTCTAGTATATAATATACAAAACTGTGCAAAAGTTTTAGGCAGACATGAAAAATGCTGCAAAGTAAAAATGCTTTTAGAAATAGAAGTGTTAGGATATGTTCACACGGCGTCATTGCGGGACGTATTCCGGGGCGTAATTGCGCTGCAATACATCCGAAATGCGGCCCACAACTACGGTAATTCATAGCTCTCATTGAGAACTGTGATTACCTGCCTTTTTCACCAACACGTATTGTGTGCCAGGAGAAAGAAATGACATGCAGCAAGTAGAAAAATAATAGCACCAGCTCCAAAACAGGAGGTCGGGCAATGGAATTTAACAATAAAAGTCCAAAAATGTATTAAATCGCATTTAAAAAAAAGCCAAATGACATAGCAGGAGATACCCACATCCATCCAAAAAAGTGCCGATGGGTAACAAAGCCACCTACGTGTTTTAGGTCATGACTGCAGCTGTTGTTATAGCTAAAGGTGGTCCAACAAAATATTGACTCAGGGGGCTGAATACATATGCACCCACACTTTTCAGTTTTTCAATATGCAAAAATTTTTAAAAAGCATGTATAATTTTTTTTACATTTCACAAATACTTGCTACCTTGTGTTGCTCTATTACATAAAATATCAATAAAATACATTTACCCGTATATACTCGAGTATAAGCCGACCTGAATAAAAGCTAAGACACCTATTTTTGCCACAAAAAACTGGGAAAACTTATTGACTCGAGCATAAGCCTAGGGTGGAAAATACAGCGGCTACTGGTAACTTTCAAAATAAAAATGGATACCAATAAAATAATATAGGCAGTTTAATGTCCCCCATAGGCAGGTATATGTCTGCCGTAGGCAGATATAGGCAGGTATATGTCCCCCATAGCAGGTATGGGCAGTTATAGGCAGGTATATGTCCCCCCCCCCTAGGCAGGTATAGGCACTAATATGTCCCCCATAGGCAGGTGTAGGCAGTTATTGAAAGGTATATGTCACCATAGCAGGGATAGGCAGGTATATGTCCCCCATAGCAGGTATAGGCAGTTATAGACAGGTATATGTCCCCCATAGCAGGTATAGGCAATTATAGACAGGTATATGTCCCCCATAGCAGGTATAGGCATTTATAGGCAGGTCCATGTTCCCCATAGGCTGGTATAGGAAGGGTTTGTTAAAAAATACTCACCTCTCACCCCCACTGCTCCGAGGCGCTCTGTCTTCTTCCCGGCACAGGCGACGTGAGGACACAGCACGCTGCCTGTGCCGGAAACTCTGGAATCCTATTGTGAAACAGGGAGAGCTCGCCCTCTGCTCTGCAATAGTGTCTTCAGCTGTATGCGCTCTCAAAGGAGTCGCATACAGCTGAAGTGATCCCCCCCGGCGCCCAGGCCATGGCAGTGCCCAGACTCAGACAGGTAACCGGAGAGTCAGCTGTATGCGCTCCCAGAGGAGTCACATACAGCTGATGGATCTCCGCCGGTGCCCGGGCCATTGCAGCGCCCGTACACAGACAGTGGCTCGAGTATAAGCCGAGGTTTTTCAGCACAAAAAATGTGCTGAAAAAGCCATCCTCGGCTTATACTCAAGTATATATATGGTATATTTGTAGCTGTGACATTTAAAAATGAGAAAGAGTTCTAGGGGGAGGAAAACTCCTGCAATCCAATGTATATATACATATTTACAGTCTCTCTTTCTTTCTCTCTCTCTCTATATATAGAGGTTTATTGCATTAGTTTTGCCTCCTTCTGACGTTTTTTAACATGACCCCTGTCTATAAAGAGGTTGAAGTATTCTCAGAAGTATTGTAGGAAATTTGAAAACTAGAGGGGGATTTATCAAGGGTGTTGTTCAAATATGGTGCAGAGGCTGGGAGAAAAAAAAAACAAAAAAAAAACCATTCACCTTTTAATTCACATTCATTCCAGTGATGCACCTCCCAATCCTCCTCAATGGCCTTCTGTTGTTTTCGGGCTCGGGCCAGACAGAATGTCAGTCTGATTGGCGACAGCAGTTACATTATACTACCCAATGTCACTGTTCGTAGGACAACAATTAAGGAGGCGCAGTACTTGCAGGATCACTGTGGCACCTTCATTATGCTAGTTTGGGCAGGAAAGAGGACTTCAGTCCTAAAGTTGGACCTCACCTTTAAAGCATTGATGGCTTAGGATAGGCCATCAATGTTCAATTCTTAAAGGAAACCATTGAATAAAACAGATGGTGTAGGCTCCATCTAGAGGCAGCTGTGGCCTAGACAGAATTTTAGCATTGGTGCTCTGCGTTGCATTTGGAGCATAAAATTAAAAAATGGAGCTCCAGCCAAGTGCTCTCTATAATCCCAGGGATTTGCTATTTAAAGAAGTTGTATGAGAATAACAAAAACATGTCTGTTTCACTTGGAACCAGCCCCACTTATGTAGCAGGCTGTAATAGTGGGTTCATATATGTCTTATGTAGTACATCAGATCAAAAAGGTTGCATTGTTTTTGAAACAGCATGTTGACAGGCCCGGTGCTGTACCCCTGTCTACCAGACAGAGCACTGGAGAAGACATAGGGTGCAATGCATCCAGTTATTGCACCTGGCGTTTTAATAGGAGTGGCTAGGGGTCACCAAAATGTGAAGAAGTGGAGCCGCTGCAGTTCAGTGGTCCCTGACGTTATACTGCCCTCAGGATATGATATATTCACCATATATTGGTCTTTCGAGGGATCATGAAATCACACTCACCATACAATGTCCCAGACACTACTGATCTATGGCAGATGTGATTGTTGAAAGAACCAACCAAAAATCCTGAACATTTTACTTGTAAAACCTCTGTATTAGTGAGGTGCATGTAGTGATTTGGGGTCTAGTAGCGCCTCTCTACATTACAGTGCGGTACTACATATCCTGTACTGCTCTTACATGTATTAGTGAGGTGAATGCAATGATTGGCGGTCTAGTAGCGCCTCTCTACAGTACAGTGCGGTACTACATGTGCTGTACTGATCTTACATGTATTAGTGAGGTACATGCAGTGATTGGCGGTCTAGTAGCGCCTCTCTACAGTACAGTGCGGTACTACATGTGCTGTACTGATCTTACATGTATTAGTGAGGTGCATGCAGTGATTGGCGGTCTGGTAGCCCCTCCCTCTCTACAGTACAGTGCAGTACTACATGTCCTGTACTGCTCTTACATGTATTAGTGAGGTGCATGCAGTGATTGGTGGTCTATAGCACCTCTCTACAGTTCAGTTTGGTGCTACATGTCCTGTACTGCTCTTACATGTATTAGTGATGTGCATGCAGTGATTGGGGTTCTAGTAGCGCCTCTCTACAGTACAGTGCGGTATTACATGTTCTGTTCTGATCTTACATGTATTAGTGAGGTGCATGCAGTGATTGGCGGTCTAGTAGCGCCTCTCTACAGTACAGTGCAGTACTACATGTCCTGTACTCAGGCTCGGACTGGGCCGCCGGGGGGTGGGCCCCGAGCTGCTGTGGGCCCCGAGCTGCTGTGGGCGCCGGAGGCAGTACCGTCGCTCCCCGGGGCCCGTCCGTCGCATCTGGTCCCTGAACGCCCAGGCCCTGCATCCCGAGCGCTCAGGGACAGGGCCCGGGAGTCGGGGACTAATGTCCCCGACTCCCGGGGCTGCGCAGTGTCAGCGGAGCCGAGCGCCACTTGCACTCGGCTCCACTGATCGCCCTGGCAGTTGTAAGGCGCTAGGCCTTAAGCCTGCCAAGTGCGGCCGCCAGCAGTGACGTAGGCGCCGCCTATGCCGTGCGCGAATAGAAGCCGGCGGCAGCTGCTTGTCGCGGTCAGGAGCGGGAGTCAGGTAAGTAGTGTGTGTGTTGTTTGTGTTTTTGAGTTTTTTTTAATATAAGAAGGGGGCCCTGGCTACCTGGCTTATCTATAAAGGGGGCCCTGGCTACCTGGCTTATTTATAAAGGGGGCCCTGGCTACCTGGCTTATTTATAAAGGGGGCCCTGGCTACCTGGCTTATTTATAAAGGGGGCCCTGGCTACCTGGCTTATTTATAAAGGGGGCTCGGCTACCTGCTATTTAAAAGGGACAGGGGCGTCGCTAGGCAATTCATTCGGGGCACGAGCCCCAAATGAATCTGCTTGTGCCCCGAGTCTCGGCAGCTCCAGGCCGCTACCGTGGGCCTGGAGCGCTCCTTAGTGCGGGCGGCACCCGCTGTTCTCTCTGACTGCACGGCCGGTTCACAGCGGCCGCGCAGTCAAAGACGGGGAGGAGGCAGGACGGATCGTTTCCGTCCTTTCTCCCCTGTATGTACAGCAGCTTGCTGAGCGCTGTACATACACGTCGGCGTCGCAGGGGGTGTGACGCATCGCTTTCATCACTCTCCTGCGATGCTGGGATCTGCTAAGCCGACAGCTCTGCCGGCCGAGGAGGTCCCAGGCCCAACGTTCTCAAGCTCCAGGACCGTGCTGAGGTGAGTAGGTTTTTATTATTTTATTTTTATTACGTAAGGGGGGCAGTAACTTGGCTACAGGGGGCATCTACTGGCTACAAGGGGGCATCTACTGGCTACAAGGGGGGGCATCTACTGGCTACAGGGGGCATCTGCTGGCTACAGGGGGCATCTACTGGCTACAGGGGGCATCTGCTGGCTACAGGGGGGCATCTGCTGGCTACAGGGGCATCTGCTGGCTACAAGGGGGGCATCTGCTGGCTACAGGGGGCATCTGCTGACTACAGGGGGGCATCTGCTGGCTACAAGGGGCATCTGCTGGCTACAGGGGGCATCTGGCTACAGGGGGCATCTGCTGACTACAGGGGGCATCTGCTGGCTACAGGGGTATCTGATGGCTACAGGGGGAATCTCTTGGCTACAAGGGGGGCATCTACTGGCTACAAGGGGGCATCTACTGGCTAAAGGGGCATCTACTGGCTACAGGGGCATCTGCGGTGCAATGGGGGCATCAACTGGCTACAGGGGGCATCTGCTGGCTGCAATGGGGGCATCACTGGCTACAGGGGGCATCTGCTGGCTACAAGAGGGACATCTACTGGCTACAGGGGGCATCTGCTGGCTGCAATGGGCATCACTGGCTACAGGGTCATCTGCTGGCTGCAATGTGGGCATCACTGGCTATAGGGGGCATCTACTGGCTACAGGGGCATCTACTGGCACAGGGGGCATCACTGGCTACAGGGGCATCTACTGGCTACAGGGGCATCTGCTGGCTACAGGGGGCATCTGGCTACAGGGGCATCTACTGGCTACAGTGGCATCTACTGGCTACAAGGGGGCATCTGGCTACAGTGGCATCTGGCTACAGGGGGCATCATGCTTCTACAAAAGGGGCATCTGCTGGCTACAGGGGCTTCTGGCTACAGGGGCATCTCTGGCTACAGGGGGCATCTGTGCTGACTACAGGGGGGCATCTGCTGGCTACAAGGGGCAATCTGTTGCTACAGGGGCATACTGGCTAACAGGGGCATTCTGCTGACTACAGGGGCATCTACTGGCTACAGGGGTATCTACTGGCTACAGGGGGCATCTGCTGGCTACAAGGGGGGCATCTACTGCTTCAAGGGGCATCACTGGCTAAAGGGGCATCTATGGCTACAGGGTAGGCATCTGCTGGCTGCAAGGGCATCACTGGCTACAGGGGCATCTGCATGGCTGGCAATGGGCATCACTGGCTACTAGGAGGGGCATCTGCGGCTACAAGAGGGCATCTTACCTGGCTACAAGGGCATCTACTGGCTGCAATGGGGGCATCACTGGCTACAGAGGCATCTGCTGCTGCAATGGGGGCATCACTGCTATAGGCGAGGGCATCTACTGGCTACAGGGGGCATCTACTGGCTAAAGGGGGCATCTTTTGGCTACATGGGCATCTACTGGCTACAGGGGCATCTGCTGGCTACAGGGGGCATCTGGCTACAGGGCATCTACTGGCTACAGGGGGCATTCTGCTGGCTACAAGGGGGCATCTGGCTACAGGGGCATCTGCTACAGGGGCATCTGCGGGCTACAGGGGCATCTGCTGGCGACAGGGGCATCTACCGGCTACAGTGGGCATCTACGGCTACAGGGGCATCTGCTGGCTACGGGGGCATCTGCTGGCTACAAGAGGGCATCTGCTGCTACAGGGGCATCTGGCTACAGGGACATCTGCTGCTACAGGGGGCATCTGAGCTGACTACAGGGGGCATCTACTGCAACAGGGGTATCTACTGGCTACAGGGGGCATCGATGGCTACAAGGGGGCATCTACTGGCTTCAAGTGGGGGCATCTTACTGGCTACAGGGCATCTGCTGGCTACTAGAGGGCATCTACTGGCTACGGGGGGCATCTACTGGCTAAGGGGCATCTATCTGCGCTGCAATGGGGGCATCACTGGCTACAGGGGGCATCTGCTGCTGCAAAAGGGGCATCACTGGCTGTAAGGGGGCATCTACTGGCTACAGGGGGCATCTACTGGCTACAGGGGCAACACTGGCTACAGGGGCATCTACTGGATACAGGGGCATCTGCTGGCTACAATGGGGCATCACTGGCTACAGGGGCATAGTATGTGCTATGGGGGGATATTACTGGCTACAGGGGGCATAGTAAAGTGGCTATGGGGCATATCACGGGTTAAAAGGGGCATTCACTGGCTACAGGGGGCAAAAACACTGGCTACAAGTTGCATATCACTGGCTACAGAGGGGCATAGTATGTGGCTATGGGGGCATATTACTGGCTACAGGTGGCATATATGTGGCTATGGGGCATATTACTGGCTAAAAGGGGGCATAGAAATGTGGCATGGGGGCAATACACGGTTACAGGGGCATATCACTGGCTACAGGGGGCATATCACTGGCTACAAGTTGCATATCACTGGCTACAGAGGGGTGATCACTGGCTACAGGGGGTCATATCACTGGCTACAGGGGGCATATCACTGGCTACAGGTGGCATATACTGCTAAAGGAGCTAATAACCTGGCTAGAGGGGCTAATAAACCTGCTAGAGGAGCTAATAACCTGGCTAGAGGGGCCCAATAACCTGGCTAGAGGGGGCAACTACCTGGCTACAGTGGGCAAATATTTACCTACAGTGGCCTATATAACTACATAATATTGATCTATATTTCTACTTATATTTCTATTCTTAGACCTATATAACTACCTTTCTCTTTAATAGGGGACTGAGATACCTACCTATTGGGGGACCTATAACTTTACCTACCTAACTGAGGACTGCCTACCTAGTTTGGGGGTGTGCCTACATACTGTCTCAGAAATCTCTGTCTTCAAAGGTGATGAGTCATACAGACCTGACAGCCAGTAAGATAAGGATCAACAGATCGGCTGCTATAGAAATTTGAGGAGCTGAATGTAGTAATACTAACAGGGCTAGCTCAAAATCAGTAGGACATTTGTAATGAACATATATTGCAAAGGCTTGTTTTTTAAAAGATCTTTAAATTAAAACCCAATCATTGTAGCGAGACAACCCCTTTAAGGGCCCGAGCCCCGGATGTTTTGGGACCCTAGCAACGCCCCTGAAGGAGGCCCTGGCTACCTGGCATATTTATAAAATGGGCCCTGGCTACATGGCTTATTTATAAAGGGGGCCCTGGCTACCTGGCTTATCTATAAAGGGGGCCCTGGCTACCTGGCTTATTTATAAAGGGGGCCCTGGCTACCTAATGATTAAAAGGGGCCCTGGCTACCTAAGGACTAAAGGGGGCCCTGGCTACCTAATACAAAAGGGGGCCCTGGCTACCTAATGACTAAAGGGGGCCCTGGCTACCTGATACAAATGGGGGGCCCTGGCTACCTAATACAAACGGGGGTCCCTGGCTACCTTAGAACTAAAGGGGGGGTCCTGACTACCTCCAGCCTACGTAACTGAGACTCACCAACACCTACCTACAGCCTACCTAACTGGTACCTACTTATCTACTTGGGGTCTATTTACCCACCCACACATGGTCTACTTATTTACCTTACTTGGGCCTACCAACTTATCCAGTGGGGTCTGCCTACCTAAATAGGCCTAATCTAGCTACCGGGGCCTTGCCCATTTCCTACCTACCTAGATCTTGACTACCTACCTGTAATATAATTGTGAGGGCAGCAGCCCATAGTTATAGCATTACCTCCAGGGGGTTATTTCCTCTCCCCCACCCTCCAACCCCTTAGGATACTAGGCCTCTAAGTTATGGCTTGTACCCGCTCTCCCACCCCTGTGAAGTTTGTACAGATTTGGAATAGGTAAAGAGATGTTTGGAAAATTTGAGGATTCTAAAAATATTTCTGCAGGATGAGTGGTGGCCGGACAAGTCACATGTCGGTCTGGAACGGATCAGAAGAAAAGGGAAAAAGAAGACCATAAGAGAAGAGAACGACTCATCATCAAGACGTCTCCGATAAGTCCCTGATTTCAGGGGTTATTTTACCTTCTATATATGGATCAGTGCTGAAATTCAATGTAATGTGATGTGACCTGAGCTGGTGTTCTGCCCTCCATGTGGTTTCTATATGGCGGTGTTTGTAGGTAAAAACCTGAGGCTGGGCCCTGACCTCTTTTTGGGGGTTCTTTATATGGCGGTGTTGTAGGTTATACCTGAGCTGGTGTCGGACCACAATGTGATATCCATATGTCAGTGTTGTAGGTTATATCAGTTTAGTATAGTGGCAGCGTACATGTGTCTCTGATTGTAAAAGTGAGGGAACACCTGACCCTGTGATAGGAGTTAGACTTTTACTTGCTTGCTGGTGTTTATTTTAGAAGGTGGCGAGGTGCGTGATCAAGGGAAACATGGAGGGGGATATTGTATGTGGACTATTGGAGGGGGATATGGATGGAGTTACTTAGCCCTGTGCCTATGATATGTTAGACTGACAAATGTTTGACACATTTAAATACATAAACAGTCTGTTTTGAAACACAGTTTTAATGTGGTAAAATGGGCGCATTTATGTCCGAGAGGCCGGTAATATTTTTACTAAGTGGGGGTTGGGCCCCCCAAGATCAACTCCCCTGTGGGCCCCAGACCCCCCCCAGTCCGACACTGCCTGTACTGCTCTTACATGTATTAGTGAGATGCATGCAGTAATTGGCGGTCTATAGCACCTCTCTACAGTATAGTGTGGTACTACATGTCCTGTACTGCTCTTACATGTATTAGTAAGATGCATGCAGTAATTGGCGGTCTAGTAGCGCCTCTCTACAGTACAGTGCGGTATAACATGTCCTGTACTGCTCTTACATGTATTAGTGCAGTGCATGCAGTGATTTGTGGTCTATTAGTACCTCTCTAGAGTGCAATTTGCGTACTGCATCCTGTCGCTCTTACTGTATCAGTGAGGGCATTCGTGGATTGGGGTCTATAGAACCTCTCTACAGTACAAGTGCAATACTACATGCCCTGTACTGCCTTACATGTATAGTGAATCAGCATATTGGGGGTTCTATTGCCCCTCTACATAAAGTGCGTACAATGTCCTGTACTGCTTTTACTGTATTAGTGAGGTGCATGCACATTGGGGCGGTCTATACACCTCTTACATAAGTCGTACTACTGTCCTTACGCTCTTACAGTGCCAGGAAGAGCGCTCCTTTGGGCACCATTTTTTCTTTTCTGTACATTGCGAAAAAAGTCCATGACCCAAAAGGGCTCCATCCTCACAAAGAAAGTGATTTCCAGCTTGCAGCGCCTTTCAATGTTATATGGAAGGACGCGCTTTAAACAATTAGATCTGCTTCATTTCTTTTTCTCCTTGCTTGTTTTTTTTTTGGGGGCAAATTTTTTGGCTTCAGAACCAATTTGCGTTTTTCCAAGTTTTTGGTTTCAACTACAATGGGGGTTCCGGAACATTTAATATTGTACATTGAGGCAGCACAGTACTCAGCCCATGGACATAAGCAGCACATTTCTGGAAGGAAGCGACCTCACTTTATCTAACCCCTTATCACAGTGTTATTTTAATACAATTTACAATGCCTTTAACAATTCCAAAGTTCCTTCTTTTCTTTTCATTTTTTATGATTGTGGAGCTGGGGGTTTCGGGGGGTAAACTTGTAGGAAACAAAGAAACAAACTTTGCCCGCCCGTTCTGTGCAGAGCAGAATAGGAGTCTTGTAATCCACTGTAAATCCAGGAAAATTAGAACTGGCATTACATAGCCAGGTAGAAAGTAATACCACAGTTGTGCCCGCTGGGTGCATGTAAGTTCAGCGTATTTATATCAGCACAATGATATTTGCCTGAGACACGAATCAGGAGAAATAGACAAATAACTGCAATGTCCTTTTCTTAGGAACAAGTTCTAAATAGACAATATGACCTTTTACATTGTGCCGGAGCTCCTGTCCATCCAGCTGTACTTACCCAGGATGAATGCTGACATTTCTAAGATGTTCTCCAATTCTTAAGAAGCAGCAGTTTCTGGGTGTTTTTGTTTTGTTTTTTTTTTCATTCTCGCTGCCTCTTAACCCACGAAGCTAAACAGCCTTGTCCACGCAGGGAATTTTTTTCTTTTATTCAAAATGGACACTTATGCTACATGCACGTGGCAATTGCAAAATGATGTCGGAATCTGTTACAGAATCCGACCAGTATTTTACAATGTTTTTTTGTTTTTTAACACCTTTTTTTGTGCAGATTTTGCGGACGCTTTTGGCCGGCCTATTAACATTGAACTGTATTATACTCCGCCATTTTCAAGTGAAATACGATGGATTATAGAACCTGTATTAAGTTTTTTTTAACGGATTTTGGCTTTGAAATCTGACCGCAGAAAATCCAAGCTGTGCAGACTCCAGCTCGGATTTTCTATTGAGGTCTGTGGAGATGGTTTACAATCGTATTTTTGAGGATTCTAAATACCGAACACTTAAAGGGGTTGTCTCACTACAAGGATTGATTTTTATGTTAAAGATCTTGCAAAAACAAGTCACTTTGCAATATATGTCCATTAACAGTGTCCAACCTATTCCTAGATATCCCCTCTTGTATGGGCTGCATCAGCTCCTCAGGTCCCCTATAAACTACAGACCTGTTTGATCTCTCCTGAAGGCTTTCCTTTGCTGGTTTCTAAAAGCTACAGACCTGGCTTCACTGCAGCTTAGTGGGGAAACCAGTAAACACACCCCTGAATTCAAAATGAAACCAAGAAAACAGGACGAATCAATGTAGTGAGACAACCCCTTTAAAAACGCAATAGTAATTCACTGCCGCATAAACGTAGCCTAAAGGTAATGCTAAACTGTGATTTTTATCCGTATTACAGATTGATAAATTGGGTCCCCCAACAGATGTTTCCCAATATTTGGGGTGGAAGGGGAGCGGGGAGTCATGGTTGGCTTGCAAAGATAGAAAGACTTTCAGCAACTGACCCCCAATAGGGAAAAATTTAGTTTTGAGAGATTTCGCATTTGAGTTGTCCTTAGACGGCGATTGTCTTGTAAGGTGCCTTGGAAGCACTGTGCCAACACCTGTGAGTTCATGGGTAGGGTGGAAGTGCACGGCAGAGCCCTGAATTTAAAACGGTGCCCACCTCTTATGCTGGCACCACTGACTCTACCAAGTGCTGACACCATTCTCTGGAGAAAATGTGTAGCTGGACCTTCTATGCCAGGACCTTGCCCATCCCTTTTCACTGTGTCTAAGCTCTCACAAGCCACATAAAATGATGCGGCGCCCTGGAGACCTCATGTTTGCAACATTTTACAGAAAATAGTCAGTTCACACTTCATTGTGGGGGTCAACATTTAGGGCGACATGTATGTATTTGGGCAATACACTACGTGGAAATCCCTAAAGAAGCATTTATGCTATCTATCATACAGAAAAAAAATTTGAGACTCTCGGTTCACAATATCTTGATCAGAACATGTTTAAGCTGCCCACGACTTTCAAACGTGTCTCAAATCGGGCAGTCCTATCCTTATCTTACCTCTCAATCGAGCCAATCAGGCCTCCCCTGGGTCAACCACCTCCATTAAATTTAGAGAGAAAAAATAAAAAAACACCCAACCTGCAAAGCTGCCCTTCTTATGACAGCCTGTGAGAGTGGGCCGGGGGACAGAAAACCCCAAAATGGAAGCACCCCTTCCTTTCCATCTAGGTTAAAATCAATGTACACCAAGTATAACGAATGTTTTTCTGCACACAAAAACCATTTCTGAAAAAAAGTATGCAAACCTGGGTGCCACTGGCAGGGCTGCGGCACACATGTAATTAACATGTGCACACACACAGACCGCCGCCAGCGGCACATTTCTGCAAAAAGGCAATACACTACGTGGAAATCCCTAAAGAAGCATTTAAGCTATCATACATGAAAAAACTTTGAGACTCTCGGTTCACATATTTTGATCAAAAGATGTTTAAGCTGCCCACGACTTTCAACGTGATCTCAAAATCGGGCAGTCCTATCCTATCTTTACCTCTCAATCGCGGGAGGCCTGATTGGCTCGATTGAGAGGTAAAGATAGGATAGGACTGCCCGATTTTGAGATCACGTTGAAAGTCGTGGGCAGCTTAAACATCTTTTGATCAAAAATATGTGAACCGAGAGTCTCAAAGTTTTTTCATGTATGTATGTATTTGGGCGCTTAGACGCCATTTTTTTTGCACGCATTAGTAGCACTAGCTACAAAGTGACAATACTGGCTCAGGTAAACCACTTGTAAAGTGCTCTACCTGTTCCAGCAGTAATGCGTCTGGATTTGCCGATCAAAAGTCATAAATGTGTAGAATCGTACGGTTGTAGTGCAACGCCTCCAGTACACCTCCCGATCTCAGGCGTATGAAGCGCCGCGGGCGCTTTGTAATGCGCCTAATTTTGGAGTGCACCTGATTAAAAATACAGCGAACAGGGCTACAACAGTTTTTGGGCTGAAAAGACACCAAACGTATGGCGCAGCCCTGTTCATACATGTCACCCTTAGTGTATACAGCAGGTAACTTGCGATATACACTCACCGGCCACTTTATTAGGTACACCATGCTAGTAACGGGTTGGACCCCCTTTTGCCTTCAGAACTGCCTCAATTCTTCGTGGCATAGATTCCACAAGGTGTTGCAACGATGCTCAATTGGTACCAAGGGGCCCAAAGAGTGCCTAGAAAATATTCCCCACACCATAAACCCCACCCCACCAGCCTGAACTTTGATGGCAAGCAGATGGATCCATGCTTTCATGTTGTTGACGCCAAATTCTGACCCTTACAGTCCGAATGTCGCAGCAAAAATTTTCGAGACTCATCAGACCAGGCAACGTTTTTCCAATCTTCTACTGTCCAATTTCGATGAGCTTGGGCAAATTGGAGCCTCAGTTTCCTGCTCTTAGCTGAAAGGAGTGGCACCCGGTGTGGTCTTCTGCTGCGTGTAGCCCATCTGCCTCAAAGTTCGCCGTACTGTGCGTTCAGAGATGCTCTTCTGCCTACCTTGGTTGTAACGGGTGGCTATTTGAGTCACTGTTGCCTTTCTATCAGCTCGAACCAGTCTGCCCATTCTCCTTTGACCTCTGGCATCAACAAGGCATTTCCGCCCACAGGACTGCCGCTCACTGGATGTTTTTTTTTTTCCGGACCATTCTCTGTAAACCCTAGAGATGGTTGTGCGTGAAAATCCCAGGAGATCAGCAGTTTTCGAAATACTCAGACCAGCCCTTCTGGCACCAACAACCATGCCACGTTCAAAGGCACTCAAATCACCTTTCTTCCCCATACTGATGCTCGGTTTGAACTGCAGGAGATTGTCTTGACCATGTCTACATGCCTAAATGCACTGAGTTGCCGCCATGTGATTGGCTGATTAGAAATTAAGTGTTAACGAGCAGTTGGACAGGTGTACCTAATAAAGTGGCCGGTGAGTGTATACTCATTGACTAAAACACGAGGAGTTAACTTGTAGAATTTGCAACAGAGAGGCGAGTTCATTATTATTATTTTACTAATGGGGCCCACCTACAGCCTACCTGACAGGGACTCACCTATAGCCTACCTTGCTTCTTGGGGCCTATCTACCTGGGGTCTGCCTACCTAACTGGGGCCTACTACTGTCTACCTAGGGCCAATCTACCTAACTTTGACCTATCTATCTGAAGCCTACCTAGGGCCTAACTATTGCCTGTCTACGGCCTATCTACCTACCTATCTGGGGCCTAACTGCTTCCTACCACCATAACTGGAGCCTACTTGCCTACCGGAGGCCTACCTACCTGGTAATATGAATCTAAGGGAAACAGGCCATAGCTGTAGCACTGTCTCCAGGGAGTCCGTCTTCCCCACACCTCTTGGAGACTGGGCCTCTAAGCTATGGCCTATACCTGCTCTCCCACCCATGGAGAGTTTGTACAGAGGAGGGGGACAGTGAGGATATTTTTGTCCAAATCTGCAGGGACGAGTGGTGGCCGGAAGAGGACCAGATGGAAAAGAAAAGGGAAAGTGAATGACATCAGAGAGACATCACCTGCGAGTCACAAGATGTAACCTCTTATATGTCTGCAGAGCCTGTGTACACTGGTCTCTACCACTCTATCTTCACTGTATGGAGGTAATATATTTCCAAATCAGACAAATGTGATTTTCAGGATTTGTTTTCTCCTTTTGTCTCTTATAGTTGAAGTCGACTGACCTATGATGTCAATTATAGGCCTCTCTCATCTTTTTAAGAGGGAAAACTTGCACAATTGGTGGCTGACTAAATACTATTTTTCCCCACTGTATAATCAGAACCTTATGTAGTAGCGTTATTGCCAACGTTGGTCTGGGTATAGTGGATTTGTTTGGTAGCAGTATGATAGTGTTATGTATGATGAGGTATTTGCTCCATGTATTATCTAGTAATTGCATGCCTATTATTAAGAGGTCCCGGTGAATGTTTGTGGTTGGGGAGTGGTGGTGGCATTCAAGTTTGCTATGGGGCCCAGGTTTCTCCAGTTACGCCCCTGAATGCCAGTTATATAAAACTGTGTAGACAGAACTGTATGTTTAACCAAGAGACTCTACCTGTATTCAGTAGCCCCCAGCTCACATAACAGTTATGGTGGCACTGCATATTAGAGAAAAGTGTTAATATCAGCAGGACCAGCTATCTTATGACTATCTAGTTGTCCCCTGAATCTTTACTTTGACAGATGATGTGGGTAAGAAGGAGTGGGCATGTCCATTTCACTGCCCATGCCTTTTCCTCTCCCTGGAGATAGGTCACCACCAGAGGCGTCTGGCAGCAGCTTTTTTTCACAGTTGGAAATAGATGTGCATTCAGCTGAGCTGAATGTCCACGTATATACAGGAATAGGTAAGAAAAGCTGTTGGGTGAATGCTCATACCCACTGAAGAGCAACTTTAGTCTGGCATATTGATTGTGGAGCAAGCGTTAGGTTCTGAGCTATATTGACAAGGGCCCGACTATGATGGCTTGAGGAGTCACAGCATCTCCAAAATGACGAGTCTCATGGGTGCGCAGTAGTTAATACCTACCAAAAAAAGGTCCAAAAAAAGACAACTAGCTGAAGAGTGACTGATTCATGGGAGATCAAGGATGACTGAAGGTTGGTGTCAGAATGCACAAGGCATTGCAGCTGCTGTGTATGGGGCTGTGTAATTTAAAGGGGTTGTCTAACTCCATGGAGTTCTCTCACCTCAGTCCTGTTTTGTCTGTTTCATTTTTGAATTCAGAGACGTGTTTACTGGTTTTATTGGCTTCTACTGCCCTGCTGAGGACACCATGGCTGTAGCTATAGCAACCAGCGCTGGCGGCCTATCAGGAGAGATCAAACAGGTCTGTAGCTATAGCAACCAGCGCTGGCGGCCTATCAGAAGAGATCAACACAGGTCTGTAGCTATAGTGACCTGAGGAGCTGATACAGCCCATACAAGAGAGGATATCTAGGAATATTTAGGACACTGCTAATGGACACATATTACAAAGTGACTTGTTATTGCAAGATCTTTAACATAAAAAGCAATCCTTGTAGTGAGAAAACCCCTTTAAGATTAGTTAGTGTGCCCGATCGTTTTGAACCCCTTAGAGCACCTACGACAGGCACATAAGCAGCAGAACTAGAACATGATGCAATGAAGAAAGTTGCCTTGTCTGATTAGTCACATTTTATATTACATAATATGGTGGCCAGGTACATGTGTGTTGCTTACCTATGGAAAAGACAGCATCTTGATGCAACATAGAAGGAAGACTAGCTGGTGGAACGCGTTAAGCACTGGACAATATTCTTGGGTCATGACGTCCTGTGAATTTTACTGTCACATAGCACTTACCTAAACATCATACATACCAAATCAGCCCTTCATGGCAGTGGCCTCTTTGAGCAGAATAATGCCCTCAACCACAATGTACAATGATTTCAAGATGTTGCCATTCCCCAGACCTTAATACAATCGAATATCCATGGGATGTTCTGGAAAAACAATTCAGATCCACAGAGGCCGCACCAACCAACTTAAATGACTCAAAGTCTCTAAACATCTAGGTGCCGACACCACAGGACATCTTCAGACGTCTTGTGGAGTCCATGCCTTGATGGGTCAGAGTCGATTTGGCAGCACAAGGGTGAGCTACACAATATTAGGTGGTTTCATTGCTACGCTGATCAGTGAATGATTTATGTTTCACGTTAACTGCCATGAATATATGCATATACTAAAGTAGATGGATTTTAATAGTGGCTACGAGAGGAAATCTTTTAGAACTGATGATGATGATTAGGACAGCTGAGGTGTATAACAGCAGATGATAACCAGAAAATAAAAATGATAAAGGCAGCAAAGCTGGAGACAGAGCGGCAGATTGCCAACGAGTAAAACTAACCCCCAACTATCTTTATATACATATTAAAAAGATTAAGATGGAAAGTGATGGCCCTTATCCTGGAGTATCTCACCGAAAATAAATGTATAACTCCGTTCCAGTTTATGAAATGTATAACTCCATTGGGTCTATGGAGGATCGGTCCTGTCAAACCTCATCACCTGTCAAATCTCATCAACTTCCATGAGGAAGTTAGTTCTAGACTTGATCGGGGTGAGGCAGTGGATGTCATATCTAGATTTTTCTAAAGCATTTGATACTGTTCCACATAAAAGGTTGGTAGGTAAAATGAGAATGTTTGGACTGGGGGAAAATGTGTGCAAGTGGGTAAGAACCTGGCTGAGTGATAGAAAACAATGGGTGGTGATTAATGGTACATACTCGCACTGGATCCCTGTTACTAGTGGGGACCACTGGGGTCAGTATTGGGCCCTATTTACTTTAGTATATTCATTAATGATCTTACACATGGATTTCACACTAGATGATAATAAGCTCTGTAAATAATCAACACAATAGAGGATAATGTTATATTACAAAAGGATCTGGATAAGTTGGAGGCCTGGACAGAAATGGCAGATGAGGTTTAAGACAGATAAATACAAGGTTATGCACATGGGGAAGAAAAAATCTATTTCATGATTAAATGTTAAACAGAAAAACTCTGGGTAAAAGTGACTGGAGAAGGACTTGGTCATCTTAGTGGACAGTAAACTTAACTGTAGCAGCCAGTGTCAGGCAGCAGCTGCCAAGGCAAATAGGCTCATGGGGTGTATTAAAAGGGGCATAGATGCACATGATAAAAACCCATTATTATCCCATTATACAAATTACTGGTCAGACCACACATGGAATATTTTGGACAGTTTTGGGCAGACTGGAGTCAGGAAGGAATGTTTTCCTTAAATTAGGGCAATTGGCTTCTATGTCATGGGGGAGGGGGGTTGCCTTCCTCTGGATTAACACTATAGCAAAATAGCCTGAACTGGGTAAACATCTTGGGCCACATGTATGAACCTGTTTAGGTCTAAAACTCACTTTTTTGCCCATAGGTTACTATGGGCAAAAAAAGAGTGAGTTTTAGACCTAAACAGTTTTCATACATGTGGCCCAAGGGGCCTCACAAACTATGTAACACCTTTAAGTTGGTACTGGACGCCGTTATATATTGCGCAGGTTGCACATCAGATATATTACAAAAATACTATAAATATAATCTTTAGCAGAATACAGGATTTTAGATGTTAATAGCCCACATGGTTTGAAAGCCAGTGCTGCATAATGGAAGACTGTTACCCTGAATGACTGGGTCACAGCAGGTCTAGAAATCAGCGTGTAAAACAAGACCCCTCAAAAATAATCCCAGAGGAATACATTACCTTGGCCTAATTTTGCAATGCAGAAAAGGATGAAAACTAGTGACTCGGACCTTGATAAAACTCACCACATACATTTTTAAGGACTGGGTTCAAGGTGTTGAGACAATCAGGGACTGTCAAGATTAAGGAAGTAATAGGAGGAAGACATGACCGTGAAACATTAGAATGAGTAACCACCTGATTTACAGGCACAGACTCCAGCGCGAGGGCAGGTTGTAGAGTTAAAGAGGTCTGGTTTATTTCCTCCAGTAACATAAAGTAAACAGTCCTGACACAACAAAACAGTGGGACTCGCCACTGATCTCCCCTCGTCGGTGACAAGTCTACGCATAGTACTGCAAATTGGCCTTCTTCTTAGCTTGGACTTCCAAGATTCCTTCCATGTAATCTTCATGCGTCAGCTCAGTGGCACCTCTGCGCAGAGCGATCATACCCTACAAGAAGGTAACAGAAGAGCACACGTCAGACACATGTATCACTGCGCCGTGTAACAGACATGTCATCAAATCACCCTGCAGACCAGACCAATGCAGGACAGTCTGAAGCCAATTCAAATTGGTTTTTTTAGTATAAAAAAAAAAAAAAAAAAAAAAAAAAATGTCCCCAGAAATTGTGTACTTTTAACCATGGCCTGTATCTGGCATCACAGACGCAAATGAATACACAAAAACAGAAAAATATCCAGCACCAACGTGATAATAAAAAAGACCTTTATACTGCATATAAAATTGCATTTAGGTATGCAATCCAAGATAAAAAAAAAAAAATGCATGGCGAATCACACGCTTATGTGTTTCGGGCTCTAAAGTAGTGCTTGCTCACAGCGAAACGCGTAAACGTGTGATGCGCCATGTATTTTTTATCTTGGATTGCATACCTATGAAATTTTATATTAAGTATAAAGGTCTTTTTTTTTTTTTTACCACGTTGGTGCTGGATATTTACCTTTTTTGGGGATATTGGGGCTGTCGGATCCACAGCTAATCCAAACACATCATGGAAGACCCATCTATTCCGTTGATCTGCCATCTATCAACTAGAGGGGGGAGCACCATTGTTTGTCTCAAGATATTTGTCTTCAAATAAATACCGCCAAGATGCAACTGCAATACCAGACCTTCCCATAAACGAGAGAGGCACTGTTTCTAGATACTAAAATGCAGACCATTTTTTCTTAAATCAAAGAAACCATTTACTCCTATAAGGATGCAGCAATTTTTTGATTTTTTTTTGTATTTCTACCTTCCAAGAGCCATAACTTTTTTTCCCCCCGCCCACATAGCTGTGTGAGGGCTTGTCTTCTTGCCAGAGTGGTGTGTTTTTTTTTTTTTCTTATTAAAAAAAAAAAAAAAAAAACACCAAACAATTGCACTTTTTTCGGAGAGGATGAAGGGGCGTTTTCATAGAGGTCACTGGGTTACACAACTGACCCCTTCCAGCGTTGGGTCTACCCGGTCTTCTGCTTGCTTTATTCTTTCGAATGGGACTGCAGTGGTCACACGACTCTGCTTACACCACTGTTTGGAGCTGCTCATTTCTGAATGGTGATGTAAGGGAGCGGCATGTGATCGCCGGTGACACCCAATTCAGAAAAACAAAGTACACAGAAGACTGGAAAGACCCGGCACTGGAACAAAAAAGCAGTGTAAGGTGGAAATAGATTTTTAAAATTTTATTTTATTGGCCGCTAGTAGCTTATTTAATTTTTGGATGAACTGGACAACCCTTAGGGGACATTCACGCAGACTATTTTCAGCTAGACACTGTCCGCCCTGAAAACACGTCATATCCCTAAAATTCTGCACTGACAATCGAGGAATTTAAACGAGGAAACAACATGGACTGCAGGAGGTGGATTTCGCTTCCTCTATACTTTTAAAGGTAGTAAAATTAGCATTGTGTGAACAACACCAATTTTACATGGCAGTCAATAGGAAGTGTTCTACAGGCGTTTTGGGTGTAACACACAAAAACACTGTGTGAACATACCCTTATAATTTGGCTTTGCCTCACCATTTTCTGACACAAATAACTTATCTGCCTACTGACCTTTGTGGGGTCTAATTTTTTCTACAGGGTAAAGTGTAGTTTTTATTGGTACCAGTTTGCGGTATATGCACCTTTTGATCACTATCACTTTTTCTTCCATTTTTTCTGGGAGGGTGGAATGACCAAAAAAGCCACAATTCTGGCATGGTGTTTTTTTTTTTCTTTTTATGGTATTCACCATGCGGGATAAATAACATGCTATTATATTAGAATATACTTATACTGACACTGTGATAATAATAAAGTTCCTTTTTATGCTTATTTTTTTTTTAATAAGATACTTAAAAATATGATCACTGGTACAACACAGTTCCAGAGACAGCAGATAAAGGTGTGATTATATGAACTGATATGACAATAACGATTTACATGTCCTGTCCATATGAATTCATAAGTAGAGTTTCTGCCTCAAGAACACTACCAACTTATCCACTTGGCTGCATCTCCTGCTCTTAAAGGGAATATGTCATCAGAAAACAACCTATTGTTTAAAGGGTTTTTTTCACCACAATGCTTAGCTTTCAAAATATAGGGAAAGGTAAATGAAGACAAAAACATTGCTGTTTTGATTTAGCTTTGGTCAGGAGATAAAGAAGTTTTATCTTCTCTTAGATTACACAAGTTTCTCTTTGTTAACAACCACCTCTCTCATCTCTCATTGCTCCAAGCTGCCGTCAGTCACTTTGAACCTGGTGGAGTCACTCCCTGCAGAGTCTTCTCTCTAGCAAAAGAGTTTGCTAACCTAACTAAATAACAAGCTTTCACTCTTTAGAGCTTTGTAATCTTTATAGCTCTCCTGCAGTCATGTCCTTGTAACAAGAATAGCTAGGAACAGCAGAGCCGATATGCCAAATCACTGCTATAGAACCACCACATGCAGACCAGGAAGTGCGAGTCTGAAGCTGCCTGTGGCTCTGTAAAACAGCATGGTGAGACAACCCCTTTAAAGGTCCGAGTGCCATCCCTGAACAAGGGTTCAGAACGGAAAGTGCAATGTAGAGGTGAACCGAGACTAAAGGGTCACGAGATATAAAATCTGAAGGTTTGAAAATCATGCTGTATAAAAATGGAGGCTACAATCACTTGCAGGTATGCAAGCTTCTGAAAGCTCTCTGTACAGAATACAGCAGTAAATAGCAACTGTGGGAGGGAGTAATTTCCATGTACTTCCTATTATTTATCCTATTGAAAAACACCAGTGTAGTCCAGGCCAAATTGGACCAATGTATTGCCCTAAATTGCACAGAAAATAGAGTTTTTATTTAAAGCAATGATAAATACAGTTTTTTCTATCCTTCACAGCTAAAGCCTAACGTTACAATACTCACCGCCTCCACACACACAGCCTTGCACTGGGCCCCATTGAAGTCATCTGTGCAGCGGGCCAGCTCCTCATAATTGACATCAGGGCTACAGGAGAAGTAAAACGCGTTAATTACTTTATGCAATTACAACCGGTTTATGATTGTATGAACCACAGCGCCACCATTAGACCCAAAAATGTCAAATTCTGCAACCTCCCCAAACTCACATTCCTACTACTATTAAGAACACCAAAACATTGGCACATACCTAACGTTCATCTTGCGGGAATGGATCTGCATGATTCTGGCTCGGGCCTCTTCATTGGGCATTGGGAATTCAATTTTCCTGTCCAGACGCCCTGAACGCAGGAGTGCAGGATCCAAGATGTCCACGCGGTTTGTGGCAGCAATCACCTATGCAGCCATATATGTCATAGTTAAAATACTGTAGACATACAGTGAGTATGGAAAGTATTCAGACCCATTTACATTTTTCACCCTTTCACTGCAGCCATTTGGTAAGATCCAAAAAGTTCATTTTTTTTGCTGATTAATGTACACTCTGCCCCCCCTCCCCACATCTTGAAAGAAAACAAAAACAGAAATGTAGATATTTTTGTAAATTTATTAAAGAAAAACTGAAATATCACATGGTCATAAGTATTCAGACCCTTTGCTCAGTATTGAGTAGAAGCACCCTTTTGAGCTAGTACAGCCATGAGTCTTCTTGGGAATGATGCAACAAGTTTTTCACACCTGGATTTGGGGATCCTCTGCCGTTCTTCCTTGCAGATCCTCTCCAGTTCCCTCAGGTTGGATGGTGAACGTTGGTGGACGCCATTTTCAAGTCTCTCTAGAGATGCTCAATTAGGTTTAGGTCAGGGCTCTGGCTGGGAATGGGCACAGAGTTGTTCTGAAGCAACTGCTTTGTTATTTTAGCTCTGTACTTAGGTTTTTTTCCTTTAGAGGGTGGGGGGCAGAGTGTACATTAATGTGCAAAAAAATGAACATTTTGGATCTTACCAAATGGCTGCAATGAAACAAAAAAAAAAAAAAAAAAAAAGAGTGAAAAATTTAAAGGGGTCTAAATACTTTCCGTACCCACTGTAGGGCTGCGAAGAGCTATAGGAAAAAACATACATTGTCCGAAGGCTAAAAATGTAAGAGATGGGTTTGTACCTTAACTTGGGTGTTGGGCTGAAAACCATCCAGCTGGTTTAGAAGCTCCAACATAGTTCTCTGCACTTCTCGGTCTCCAGCCTTTTCACTGTCAAACCTGCAACACACAAAGAGCTACACTTAGTTTCCCACATCAATAGCTGAATGTAATATGAACCCTATACCAAACCAACTGCATAAAGTGGAGGGCCAGGTTTTTTCTTTTTATTTTAACATTAAATTGGGCCAGGGTGTGGTAAAATAGAAAATAAAAGGCGTACTTTCCTTGTGGTTCTCCATCCCTGCAGTTCTACTGCACCCCAAAATCTGCTCCTCTTCAATTCCTGTGCCACTTGTCATCTATCGGCAGAGGCCCGCCCTCCATATTGAGTGATTGCTGTTGGACGGCACAGGAAGTGAAGAGGAGTGGATCCTGGGGTGCTATAGAGCTGCAATGGATCGGAAGGTAAGTATGCCTTTTTTTCTCTATTTTCACCCATCCTGATCCCATTTAACATTCAAGAACTGGAACATCCTTTTTAAAGGGGGTTGCCCGCCAAAAGCAGCCCTGGTCCCTTCTTAGGACATTTGGGCTTCAGAATCTCGTATATGACATGCACTAGATTTGAAAAGGGCACATGGACTCCATAGAGCCAATGTACTACACGGCTTATGGAAATGTCCCAAACTTGAAGAAAATTGGAAGAATGTTTTAGCACTAACTGATAAAATATGGAAGATAAAGATCCCATTTATGCCACAAAATGCTGGACAATGATGGAAAGGAAGATGAAACAGGCTTGGAGTCTAATAGGGAGGTCTATTTGATGTTCTCAGTAGCAAAGAAATGTTTAAAGACATTGGTTGCAGTCGACTGATATGGAGGAGATAAATAGATTGCTTAAGGCCCATCTACATAGCAATGATTTACAGTCGGATCTGGACGCAAATTCAGGTTTTAAAAACCATAAAAAAACAGCTGTAAACCATCCCCATAGACTTCAACTAAACATCTGGAGTTGTAGTCCACACAACTCGGATTTTCCTGAGGCAGGATTCCAAAAATGGAGTCTTGGCAAAAACTTAGAACATGTTCATTCTTCCGCCGGTTTTCAGACAGAACATGAACATGTGGGTGTGAATGGGGACAGTTTGAATCCACCAACCGCGGAAAAAAACTCGCCCCCTATGTGCCAAAAAAAGGACAAAATACCGGTCAAAAAATCCGACCGGTATTTTGTCTTTGCCGTGGGAACGCACTCTAAGGGTCTGTTCACGTGGCTTATTGGGGCGCGTACTGTATGCGCCGCAATATGACAGGTGTTTGGAATTCAGCACTGATCAGCGCTTGATTCCAAAAGCAAGGTGGAAGGCGGCACCCATAGACATGCATTGTCAGCGGCACGTAAGTGCTGCAAACAACTGGCATTTCACTTCTCTCCCTGGGCATACAATACTACGATCGTATTGTACACCCGGAAAGACTATGCGTAATTCGTAGTTATCTCTATGAGAGCTATGAATTACTGTAATTGCGACGTGCATTTCGCCGCGTATAAAGCACAATACGCGGCGAAATGCGCACGCAAATATGCTGCATAATAACCCGTGTTAACATACCCTAAGGGTCACAGTTTTTTTTAGTTCAGGGATATAAAGGGGGAAGGGGAGGTTACTAAGCAGTTGTTATGAAAAAAATATTCAAGGAGAAGAAAAATGTGCAAATGGATGAAGATGCTCCAATTATAATGTACATGGATATATGTGGATGTTATATCAAGTGAAATGTGTATTTTCGCTGACTTATGTTATCATAATGTGATATTTTCTCTTTGAATTAAATGCATTTTTTGCTTTAAAAAAAAAAAAGGACATAAAGGCTACAGTTGTCATGACAGCCCTTTTAACTGCCCCTCTAATTTTGTTGTCCCAGAAAGTGGTGCCACATTGCTGGGATGCGCAGTCACTTGATGATCAGTGGGGGTGCAACGTATGGGAACCCAACAGATCCTTAAAATGACAAAGGCACAGCAATGACATAGTAGTAGCCTCTTTACTACTGCTATCCCCCTGCAAAGCGGCATCCGCTTGTGAAGGAGCCAAAGTGCTATAATCACCACTGGTGCTTCTTCATTCCCAGAGGTCAAAATGTTGCTGATCATAAAGTGACAAAGCACCTTAGTATGACAGCACTCAGTGGGGAAAGAGAATACTAACCTTTTTGTACCAATAGCATCCAGCTCATCTATAAAAATGATAGAGGGCGCTTTCTCCTTGGCCAGGGCAAAGGCATCCCGGACTAGCTTGGCACCATCTCCAATGAACATCTGAACTAACTGAGGACCAGCAAGTTTCAGGAAAGTGGCCTGAAAGAAGATGTCACATGTCAATAGCTACCTTTCTCTATCAATTGGCTTCTCTAGGCCATGTTCAGTCGCTACTTACCTTAGTCTGTGCGGCACATGCTCTGGCTAGGAGAGTCTTTCCTGTCCCTGGGGGCCCATACATCAGCACCCTTTTTGGAGGTTGGATCCCCAAGTTCTCAAACTTCTCCTTGTGGTTCATTGGCAAGACAATGGCCTCCACCAGCTGTGTCAGAAACGTTTGGTGGTCAGTATTGTCTATGCAGCTAGATATCTAAACAGTCGCATACCATGATACTTACCTCCTGGATCTGCTTGTCCAAACCCCCAATGTCACTGTATTGCTCCGTGGGCCTCTCGTCTACCTCCATGGCCTTCACCCGCGAGTCATACTCTGTAGGCAAGGTCTCCAAAATTAGATAGGAATCCTTATTCACCCCCTGAAAGGACAGAGAAAATTAAAATGTCTCTTATTGCAGAGCAGTCGGGAAGAGGCTCCTTCTGCAGTCAGAAGTCATACAATAAAACAGGATTGTAATAAGAGGGGAAAGAACGGATCTTCAGGGATAAACATAAAATAATTCTTTATATATTTCCAAATTTGAATGTGCATGATCCAAGGAGAGAAAGGATTGTAATTTCTTCTAAAGTTTTTTTTATATTTTTAAAGGGGTTTTGCCACAAAGTAATTTCATATCTGGTTTGTCCTGCTTCAGCTTTCAGTGTGTTCAAAAGGGGACATGTATGATTTGTTTCAGCTGCATGTGACCCAGCAGGCTTAAAATCACCATTCCTTCCCCTCACAATGTGCTCACTCTAGTTAAACAAAGGTCTGTAAATGTAGCTGAGTGGTTAGTACTCTTACCTTCTAATACAGGGGTCCTAGGTTAAAATTCCTGTAGGAATAAAACATGTGGATCTTCTTTCTTTTCTCAATGCTCATGCCTCATTTAGGTTTCTTTTTTCCTTTTATTTATTTGCACTGTTTGACCTATTACTAAGGAGGACAGGAGTAGAATGACAGCAACTGGGGTTGTACACTTGCTCAGCAGTGAGTTTGTGTGATTACTAGGTAGGGAACAGACTGACAGTAGCTGCCTGAGAGGAGAGGTGATGTCTGAACATGTGCAGCCAGGACCGAGGAGCTCTCATTACTGATTGTATCCCCTGGAGATGAGCTGTACACTATGGATCACTAAGGGAGCAGCTAAAACAAAAATGGTATAAAATTTGTAATAATGATGAATGGCGAAAATGTCTTTTATCTAATTTGAAAGCTTCCGATGTCAATTTTACTTTGTGGCAAAACCCCTTTAAAGGAGTTGTCTCCCTTCAGAGTTTCAGAGAATGCATGAATGAAATACTTGGTCACTTCCTGGTTCAGACTGACTCATTTGCATACAGCTCCATGCTTGTACAGCTCCATGCCATGCTGTGCTTTCAGATGCTAATTAGATCAGATTAGCTTCTCAAACTACTAACAGGACTTCTTATCTGATCCCCAAAACATAAATCAAGCTTTTTACTGCTGAGCAGCACAGGACACTGCCAAGAACTGTGTGATGACATCACTCACTGTTATCTCATTGAACAAACAGCAGGGGGAGAATTGTTTACAGGTCAGTTACTGAGGGAACTGAAATAGCCAGGGAGGTCATAAATTCACTTGTATCTCCTTAGGGAAAACAGAGGAACAAAGCAATATATTTGGAAAATGTCTTTATTTTGTGTTCCCTACAATTTGAAAGCTATTCTTTGTAGCAAGACAACCCCTTTAAGTAATCATTTAAAGGCGCTGTCCCAAATTCAGTCCTATAGACAGGAAATGGAAAGGCAATGATCTGCACTTCATATAGATGGGAGATTCGGGTCCACGCTTTCATGTCCACTAGGAGTCCAAGTGATGGAACCCCCCAAGTATCAGACACTTGCAACCTATCCACAAGATCAGTGATATAGATCTATAGACACTACTACGGTAAAAAGGATTGGGGTCTCAGCAATTATATTTATATATGCAAAAAATATGGAGTCACCAGATTTTACTTTACATTTATACTTCCATTCCATTAACAGGAGAATCTGACTCACCACAAGATCTCCAGGTTTAAGCTTTTCCGCATCAACCAAACCAATCACTGGCAAGAAGTACGTCTGGGGAAAAGAAAGAGAGTGAGCAATCACAGTCAGACCTACAGTATCATCTTCATCTCATACACACATAGCAGTGCCAAGTCTCTTATTGGTACAATATTCTATAGGAACTCTCCAGAACTGTCACATTCATATGCACCAAAGTCAGAGAGGATTGACAAATTCAGTGGGCTCCATCTGCACAATGTTAGATTAGCTGAGTGGGTGCAGAGGAGGGCGTCCAAGGTAGTTAAGAGCGTGGGGGGCGTTGCAGTTCCAAGAAAGGCCGACAAACTTGGGGTTATTAAGCTTGGAAGAAAAGAAGGCTTAGCGGCAATTTAATTACCACATATAATTACACAGATCTCTTGTATGGTCTGTTTACACCAAGGCCTGCACCAACACCATCTACATCTAGAGGAAGGACGGTTTCAGCTTCATCACAGCCAGGGATTATTTACTGTAAGGCTGTGTTCACACTGCGTTTTTGGATCTGTGTTGACTCAGAAAATCGCATCCACAAACGCGGCGTCAACCGGTTCCAAAACGCATCCAACATGCAGGCAGGTGCGTGTTTGAATATGTTTTGGCTGCAGCAGGATTGCACTCTATAGTTTTAAATAGGGCGTCTGCTGCGTCTTTCGGATCAAGAATTGACATGACAATTCTTAGAACGGATCTGAAAGACGCAAGTGAACGCACATCGGCGATCACTCGTCTGAATGCAGATGCAAGCAATGTAAAATCACAACGATCATTGCTACATGCGTGTTTGGGTTCGTCTAGACGGAGCCCAACACGCATATAGACTGGACACGCCCAAGAGCGGTGATATTATGGAACTCGCTGCCACTAGAGGTTGTGGTGATGGATTCATTGACCAAATTCAAGAAGGGTTCAGATGTCTTTTTAGAAATCTAATATTGCAAATTGTGGGGAACAGACTTTGGAGACAGGACATTGAGCCGGGGAGTTATTGTGATTGCCATATTTGGAGTCGGGAAGGAATTTCTCCTCTTGTTTGGGACACTTGGCCTCCATCTCATAGGGATTTTTGCCTCCTCTGGATCAACACTGTAGGGTTATAGATTGGACTCCATGGACCGGTGTCTTTTTCTAACTTTATCTACTATGTAGGTTACCATTGTTATACTGTACATTTTATTTTATTCAAATAGTGACATGGTATTTGAATAACTCCCACTGATTAGCCAATGCTCAAAGAAATATATTAACCAGCACATCCCATGAGTAAAAGAATAGAGCCTATTTAATACTATAAAATATTATTTAAGAAGAATCCTTTATAAAAAAAAAAAAAAAAAAATTATTCTAATGCGCTGCAAGATGTTACATAACTAAAAACCTTTCCAGAAACGTAACAGCAAAGTTTGAAATCTATTCTCCAGACCTTCAAGACGTTTCATTCTCTTTTCTTCGCAGGACTTATACCTCAAAGTGACACAGCTGTAACACAACATAACGAATGCTGAGGCCCCCCAAAATGTATGATAACGGGGCCCCCGGGTCTCTTTACTTTGCATGGAGTGTAAATTGAGCGTGCACACAGCGGATCTATACAATCTCTATGGGGGCCTTTGAATATTCCAAGTTATTGGCCATTTCTGACAGTTCTACAGCATTCAAAGGAGTTTTCCAAGACTCTCCCTCCCACTGCGCTAAAATAGAAAATGATCCCATTCCTCCCCTCCCCACGGTCCCTTGCTGATGACATCACGTTCATGGATCACAAGATGCATGTACAGCATGTGATTCATGAACGTGATGACATCAGAAAAGGACCAGTCTGGAACACTGGAGCTCTGGTAATGCTGAAGCGGCGGTGATGGGAGAGGTAAGCATCGGCTCATTTTCTATGGTAGCACAGTGGAAGGTGATAGGAGGTTTCTAGTAGTACAGTGGGAGGTGGTAGGGAGGTTTTTCAAAAAGTGTTGGAAACCCCCTTTAAATAAAGCAGCAGTATGCATGTCTGACCACCAATCCATTCAAAGCATAGGGACGTAGGAATCTTACCCTTGGGCCCACCACCAATCATGAGTCAAGACGCAACAGTACTGGTTGAGTATATCTGCTCCTCTACAAATTTTTGTGCCTAGCGCATTCCAGACAGGGAACTACAAGGCAGCCTCAAGACAAATTTTTACTATTTGGCCAAAGTGAATCTATTAATATTGCATTTTGGATGGAGCTGCTGTCCTTCCTGTGGCATTTCTGTTCTCAACAAACACTCTTGGGGTCCCGTTCTCTAGTTAGGCATGGGTGTCACCTCTGGGACCCGCACCTATCACATATTGATGGCATTTCCTATTGATATGCCATCAACCTGTGACATGGGAAAACCCCTTTAAGGTAGAAATTGTGATCCGTTATGTAACGCTACACTTCCTTACAGCTGACTAGATTTGCTTTTCTTCTGCACAGACATCGCTTCTTACTGAATTTGACGCATTTTACTCCAGCATGTGGACGAACTTCCTATGCATTTTAACATCCATTAATTTGCATACAATAGTCCTCTGCTCCCAAGGACCTTGCTACTGTACTTTTACCTTGGCACACATGGACACTGGTGACCTCATCAGAACTTTCTTATGATTCCCCCAGCTATGACTGAGACTCCTGCACAATTTCATGCACATTTTTTCACTTCAAGTTTTACTATGATGGTGCAAAAAAATTTAAAATTTATAAAAAATGCACTCCTTAATGGAACTGCAAAAAATCCTTTTTAGCCATGTATAGAAAAGATCAATGTCTAAGGACGGTGTCTGCTCTGCAACAAGTTTTTATATCCTCCCATGACTATAGGATGCACTATTGGTGTTGGCAGGCTGTGATACACATGGTGATAATTCTTCCTAATGCAACTATCCCAGATCAGAGTAACATTGCAGATAAGGTTGGAAAAAGACACAGGTCCATTAAATCCAACTATAATGCTACATTGTTGATCCAGAGGAAGGAAGGTTGGAAAAGACACAGGTCCATGAAATCCAACCTATAACTCTAGTGTTGATCCAGAGGAAGGCAAAAACCCCAATGAGGTGGAGGCCAATTGTCCCATAAAAAAAGAAAAAAAATCCTTCCCGACTCCAATACGGCAATCAGAATAACGCCATAGTCACTGCCTTATCTCCAGAATCTAACCCCCATAACCTGTGATATTATGTTTTTTCTAGACCTGCATCCAAGTTCTTCTTGAACTTGGGCAATGAATCCACAACCTCCTGTGTCAGTGAGTTCCATAGTTTTACCGCTCTAAGGCTATGTTCATACCGCAATGACTGGGACGTATTTCAGCCCGTAATTCGCACCGTACTGCGCTCAAATACGTGGCGAAATACGTCCCAGTCATTACGGTAATCCACAGTTCTCAGAGAGAACTATGAATTACGTCTCCTCTCCCCGCTCGGACAATATGCCGCGGGGGGAAATAAGTGACATGTGAATTATTCACGGCGTATACACGCTGTGAATAATGAATTAATGAATGCCTATGGGGCCGGCAGGCTGTCGCCCCCCCACCCTCACCCTCCCCAGAGCACACGGCGTATACACGCTGTGAATAATGAATGCCTATGGGGCCGGCAGGCTCCCGCCCCGGAGCACACGGCGTAATTGCGGGCAAAGTACGTCCCACAATTACGCCGTGAATAAGCCGCGTGAACTCGGCCTCACAGTAAAGAATCCCATAGTGACAGATACAAGACAGATGCTTTCCATAGATCTGTGTATGCTGTTACCTGTCGGGTAGATGTTTTTATGACTGCACATTTTCCCTTCCTTTGTGAATCTAGATCAATGTTGGCTCCATCTTCCTCTTGGTCATTGGGATCAACATCTAGCAGCTAAGAAGGAAGAAAAAAAAAAAAATTGCCCAACAGATTTACGAATAAGCAACACATTGTAGCTCAGTGATGTGGGGTCACTGGTCAGAGAAGATCTTACCACAATGACATTGGATACCAGGTAAGGGAGAGTCTTGTTCACTTTGATTTTCTCACTGTTCTCTTTTATCTTGTCCTTCATGGCTTGTAACTCGTGTGTCACCCGCAGAACCTCACTCTTCATGATCTGAAACACAATCAAATACATAGAGTGTTACATATGTAGAACATCTTAAAGGGTTTTCTCACTACAAAGATACGCTTTCAACATAAAGGGACAGGGAAATGAAGACCTTTTCTAAATACACTGGTCAACAGATTTTACTCATGAGATGAAGGTCTTTGTTATGTGCTTTAGGCCTGGTTCACACAGCTTAAAGCCACCGTAATTGCGGGACGGATTTCACTCGCAATTACGCCGGCAGCCGTGCAGCGGGGGCGGAGCGGGGGGCCGGCAGCTCGCCAGTCCCATAGACGCTCATTATTCATGGCGCGTACACGCCGTAAATAATGTGCATGTCACTTTTTCCCCACTCGGCGTATTATCCGAGCGGTGAGAGGAGACAGAATCCATAGTTCTCTATGAGAACTGTGGATTACCGTAATGACTGGGACGGAAGCCAGCCGTACTGCAGCGCGCAGTAGTACGGCTGGAATCAGTCCCAGAATAAGCCGTGTGAACGGCCCCTTTCAGTGCGCACAGGTTTCTATGGTTACCTGCCTACTCGATGGACGTCTGTTATTTGATTGGAAGAGTGAGGTCACCCCACTCACATACTGAGATCCAAGCAAACAAATTATATCCAACAAGATTGGATTCACTAAACAAAAGTTACATGTGCTATGAGAACAGAAAATCGTGGCTTTATCTGTAATGGTGTTAGAGATAACGATCCCCTGCACTGTCAGAGTAACAGCTCACTAGAAGTTGAAAACGCTAATCACTGCTATAGAACCACCCACAGCCTGCAGAGACAGAGTAAGTGCGAAACTGCTAAAGCTCATTGAAATCGCACAGGGAGAGCCCCCTTTTAAGTTAAAAATACATCGTTGAGAAACCTCTGTAGCAGATTCTGCCATTTTCTACCAGAAAAAGAAAAGTGCTGAATTTTGCAATACTTGATTAGAAAGGTCGTACAATTCTTTGTATACAGCCGATTCCCAGCACTGTCAGGGTTACGACCTACAAACAATCCCTTCCATCTGGTAAATGCTGAAAGGCCCCCCTGAATTCACTGCTGTTTACCGTTATCTGGATGGTCGGTAGTTTGATCATTAGGATGGGTCCCGAGGACTGATTGCTCAAAGAGTTACCTCTGCAGGAGGTTTGTATGTCCTCACAGTGTTTGCATGGGTTCCATATACAGTATATAACTCCACAGCAAAGGCAGGATTGACGCGTTCACCCCAAGACTTTCAAACCCAACTGCAATCAGATCCCAAACAGAACTTGGATTTGTCGCTAAAAATAATACGGTTGCAGTCTGTACCGGTCCAGGTCTCTCACGACACCACTGCGGCTGCCGTCAATGGCAGGAGCTGTAACTGGCGCCACAACCACAAACTTCCTTCTGCTGCGCACCAGGATATGGTCCGCGTTTCGATCATTATTTGTCGCTACAAATACAGACAGTGTGTCCAAAACGTGTAGGATTGTTGTTTCAGCCTGATGCCAAGGATATCTACACCTCCTAAATTTTACATATACTAATGGAATCAAATTTGGGACTTTTAAAGGGAACGTGTCATCAAAAATGGTTTAACTCACGTTTTTATGTTAAACACATTTTTTAGGAATTTTTGGTTGTGTCTTTTTAATTTTTCATATCACTTTCAATATTTAATAATTCTTAAGTCCTGCAGTTTTCACTTGGCCACTAGGCCTTGTTTGCACAGCTTTAATAGCAGTCAGAGAGATGCTTTACAGCAGCTTCATGCACATAGGAACCATAAGACTGCTTCTGTCCCATAGACTTCAATAGGAGAGTTTTCTAATCATGCTGTGTGACCTGGGAAGAAGTCACTGTGCAGGGAGGAGGGGGCTGAGAGCTGTGACCTCTCCTCTTGTGACTGGAGGATCCTGTGTTATCTATTCACACTGGTGTCTCCTTTCAGTTTGACCCTCGTTGTGCTGATAATGAGCAGACAACTGAGAATCTTTATAGGACAGGAGTGCCAGACTGTTATTAGGCCTAGTGGCCAAAGTGAAAACTGCAGGAATTAATAATTATAAAAAAATATTTAAAGTTATATGTAAAAAAAAAAAAAAAAAAAAAAAATATAACCAAAAATTATTAAAAAATGTGTTTAACATAAAAATGTGAGTTAAACAATAAGTCATTTTTGATGACAATATTAAACTTTATCTCACCAGAGGGCCTGTTCACACAGAGTTTTCACTCCGTGTTACAAGCGCTTTTTAGCTCCGTCTCGGGGACCGACAGAACGGACCCGGATCTAAACAAATAGCAGCGAGATTATCACTGCGGGCTATGAGGAAGACGCAGCGGCCTTCACATGAGAGATTGCCGCTGAGTGTTTCCCTCCTGCCTGTCGGCTCCGTCTTTGAAAGAATTGCATGTCAATTCCTTCAAACATGGCCCCGAGCTGCACTATGGAGACACTCAGCGGCGATCTCTCATGTGACGCCGCTGCGTCTCCCTCATAGCCCGCAGTGATAAAGTCACTGCTAATTGTTTAGATCCGTCTCTGAGTCCGTCCTGTCGGTCCCCGAGACGGAGCTAAAAAGCGCTTGTGAGGGCTTGTTCACACGACGTATTTGTGATCCGTTTTACGGATCCACAAAACGAATCTAACAATTGTCAGTGTGATTAACATTGAGTTGAATGGCAAAAGCGCATCGCTGTTCTCACGGGAGATCAGCGATGCGCTTTTGAGGGCTCTCCTGCGCTGCGTTTTGCATCCGCTTTAAGAATTGACTTGTCAATTTTTCTTGCGGTTTACGCAAGTGAAAGCCCATAGGAGATAATGGAGTCCGCTTTTTGGCACCTGTCCAAAAGCGCTCCACACTTTGGGCACGTATCAGCTGCACTTTGCATCCTGAAAGCGGATGCGAAAAGTGCACTGGGAGGCTGGACGGGGATCGCTGGAGAGGTGTGCGGCGGCGACAATGGAGGTGCAGGGGCTGTCGAGAGAGAGAAAGAGTGGAGAGAAGAGAGAGCAGGAAAGAGGAGATGAGAGAGAAAAGAGAGAGAGAGATCGAGAGAGAGAGGAGAGACGGAGAAGAGAGGAGAGAGAGAAAGAGAGAGAGGAGAGAAAGAAAGAAAAAGAAAGAGAGAGAGAGAGAGAGAGAAA
Organism: Phyllomedusa bahiana; assembly: GCA_025379985.1. Classification (NCBI taxonomy): domain Eukaryota; kingdom Metazoa; phylum Chordata; class Amphibia; order Anura; family Hylidae; genus Phyllomedusa; species Phyllomedusa bahiana. Next base: position 115,544 of record JAODAL010001144.1, read on the forward strand.
GAGAGATCTTCTCCTTCCGAAAACGCATCTGGAAAGTTGATGCGTAAAACGCAAGTGAAAAAGCAGTCAAAACGGATCCAAATAAAGTAACAACTGCTGCGTTTTGCGGATCCGCTTTCCAAGTGCCAAAAACGGATCCGTAAAAAGGATCCAAAACGCCGTGTGAACAAGCCCTAACACTGAGTGAAAACTCTCTGTGAACAGGCCCTTAGAGTGAGCTAGATTTCACTTGCTCTCTTTTGGAGTGTAAGGAAGGTGCCACCGGTATCTGGATGATGGACAAGGAAACTATGGGAGCTGCTTGTTATGCATGTGAAACAATCCTCTGTACTGGAGGTCTGTCTGGGCCGTCCGGAGCATGTTCACTATGTACGAGTGCTCTCATGTAACCACTGCTCTCAACAGCTTGGTCAGCACATCAAAATCAACATCCTGCTTCTCTCCAGTGTTGCACCCTCTCGTAAAGGGGTTTTGCCACGAAGTAATATTGACGTGAGAAGCTTGCAAATGAAATAAACATTTTCACCATTCATTATTATTAAAAATTCTGCACCGTTTTTATTTTAGCTGCTCCTTTAGTGATCCATTGTTTACAGCTCGTCTCCAGGGGATACGACCGGGGCTGGGAGCTCCTCAGTCCTGGTCGCACATGCTCAGACATCACCTCTCCTCTCAGGCAGCTACTGAGTGTTCAAACCCCAGGTGCTGTCATTCTACTCCCGTCCTCTGTACTCCTTAGTAATTAGTCAAACAGTGCAAATACATAAAAAAGAAACCTCAATGAGGTCTGTGCATTAATAAAGAGGAAAAACAAATCCACAGGTTTGGTTCCTGCAGGGATTTGAACCTAGGACCCTTGTGCTAGGAAGCAAAAACTTTACCTCTCAGCTACTCAAAATGTGTTACATAAACAGACCTTTCTTTGACTAGAGGGAGGAAAGGCCTGGTGATGTCATCCTGCTGGGTCACATGATCAGCAATTCAAACAAATCACACACGCCCCCTTCTGAGGATACAGAGCTGAAGAGCTGGATGCAGGAGGTATGAAATGAGATCGTGGCAAAACCCCTTTAAGGTTTGATAACCGGGCAAAATGTATGAGGGCGTCATAGAGGCAGGACTATCAGTCAGCGAAACCTCACCAAGAGGTCCACTACCCAGACGTTACCTCTGAAAGTCTTTTTGCAGGGAACAGAGGAAGCACTTTTCCAGCCCTTTGTAGCCACAGCCAGTGTCTAATCAAGACTGCAACTGTAATCACATATATGCCTAAGACATAACTGCAGCATCCAACATTACTACCTGGGGGCATTACTTTTTTTTTGTCAATGTGCAGATATCATTTATATATTATAATTATATCACACAGTATGTATGAGATATATATAGATATATATTATATACACATACACACACACACAACACACACAATACAGGCAGTCCCATACTTACATCGTTCCGACGTTCATACGTCCCCTAGTTACTAACAGAGACTTATGGGGCGTGGCTGACATTCAACATTGAGTCACGCCCCATGATAACCAAGTACCAGCATGCCACAGCTGCACATGAGATACAGAACGTTAGGTGAAATCTTCTAAAAAAGGGCACAGACAGCAAAACAAATGTAAAAACCCTTCCCTGCACTATCCAAAACTAGAAAAAAAAAAAAAAGGAATTACATTTAATATACCTGTTCCGACTTACATACAATTTAAATTTTCAACTTAAGAACAAACCTACAGTCCCTATCTCGTATGTAACCCGGGGACTGCCTGTGTGTGTATATGTATGTATGTATGTATTATATATATAATATATATATATATATATATATATATATATATATATATATATATATATATATATACACACACACTGTGTGATATAATTATAATATATAAATTATAATATCCGCTCAGTGACAAAATAAAAAAATTAATAAATAAAATAAAGAAGAAAAGTCTCCGACGGCTGCCGCAGGTCTCCACTCCAAAGTCCAAAGCCGCAAGAAGCACGGCAGCAGGCACGTACAGTAGACAGCAGAAGCAAAGATCGGAGCCCCGGCGGTCGTCTATAGCATACCTCAGTGAGGCGAAGATTGGTGCTCATAGGTTTTATTGGATAAAAACAATCTCATAAGAGAACTAAAACCTTATTAAACCAGGAAAGGTAAAATCACGAGCGCCGGGGCCCCAATCTTTTCTTCTGCTTTCTACTGTACACGCCCGCTGCCGTGCTTCTTGTGGCTTTGGAGTGCAGACCCGCGGCAGCCGTTGAGAGTCTCGGATAGAGTCCTTTCATGTGCTCATGAGAGTGGTTTCCTCTAGAATAGTTGCACAACTTTATCAGGTGAGCGTGCTAACTGCTGTTCACTGTCATTTCTGTTTTATTGTACAGACGTACTTTCACTATGAGGGTATGGTCACACGGCGTAATTTCAGCGTGCATTTTTTCCACGTATTTGCGCTTAAATACGGGCGAGATGTGCAACGCAATTGCAGTAATTTCATAGTTCTTATAGAGAACTAAGGATTACGTCTCCTCTCCCCGCTCGTACAATACGATCGTATTGAACACGTGGGGAGATAAGTGATATGTCAGTTATTCACGCCGCTTTCACAATGCATGTCTACTATGAGGTCGGCGGGCTGCCAGCCACCCGGGCCTCGGGAGTACACGCTGATCAGCGCAAGCTCCCAAAGCATACAATGTATTACATGCCACAATACATCATGTGAACATACCCTAAGAGCGCCCCCTCTATATTTTTCTTCCCTTTGCATAAGTGTGTATATATATATATATATATATATATATATATATAAAATCACACATACATGTATACAGGCAGTCCCCAGCTTACAATCTGAGACTTATGGGGTGCAGCTCAGCTAACATCACACACTGAATCATGCCCCATAATAACGTCGGAACTTCTTCTGCTCACTGCATCTTCTGGCTGGCACAGCACAGCAGCTCTGTACAGGACTGTACTGGGAACTAGATGAAGTGCCAGGTGCACGAAACGCGTCTTACAATAAAGCAACAAACTTTTAAACTGAGAGGTCTAGCGCTGATTCTTCCTTGCGACAGTAGGAGGTTTACTGATGAATAGACCTCACTGACAGTTTTGAGGACTGTACTGTATCAGCACTCATACAACTACATGTGTCAGCATGCCACACCCAATAGACAGAAAGTGATGCAAAATCTACTAAACAGGAGCACAGACTGCAAAACAAATGTAAAAGGAATGTTTAGGAGTTACATTGAATAAATAGGTCTGCAGCCACTTACATACAAATTCAGCTTAAAGGGGATGTATCGCTTCATCAGTTGGGCTGTTCTCTTGAAGCTTGGTGCTCTCACTTCCTGAAATCCAGGGGTGTTTCTTCCCCTCCCAGCTGGACATTTCTTAACTGAAGAGGGATGACATCATCCTCCCCCTTCACTGTTCATGCTGGCTCCAGTATCCCACCCCCCCCCCTCCCTCCACATATCACTGTCCTCTTCCTATGCAGTCTTATTTTGTAAGAGCTGTTTACATACCTGCATTCAGTCTAAACAGTCTTCTATGAACTCAGCACTGATCTCTCACAGCTGGAGGTTTGCTATAGCTGAATCCATCCAGAGCACAGATCCGTCTCCCTTCCAGTTTACATAAGGCATCGACGCACAATTCTGCTGTTTTCTGATTGTAGCAGTAGCTGCAGTGTCAATGAGGAGCAGCTAGCTGTATAGAGTGAAATTTTTGTCGGCCCCTAATTTTGAGTGAGGCAGAAAGAAAAAGCCCCATTAATACGGCGGCGGGGGGGCGACAGAATGAAAATTTAGAGCCCTAGCTAATGAAATGAAGGAGGAGGGACCCGGGCTATTGCCGGACGGAATGTTTTTTTAAAGAAAAACGAAAATAAGGGAATATGAAAAAAAAATACGCTTTGTAAGACATCCAATTGCAAGTTGCTTGTTTTTTCCTGTCCCCCTTTTTTTGAAACCATTTTTAAAGAAAAGATACAATCCTTTTGAACTAAGCTATGACCCTTTCCCGCGGGTTCGTTTTGTATGTGTGTGTAATAATTAAAATTTTTTTTATATATATATATATATATATAATTATATTATATGGCGTGTTTTCAGTCTTACACTGTGATGTCATGTTGTTTCACTTTGTTTCGCTGTCCCCCGTGGGGTTTTTCTGGTTATCTCTTTTTGTTTTTTCATTTGAGGATTCTTTTTCCACCCCATCCTGCTGCAATGTGACAGAGGAGAGAAGGTCATGACCATTATTTAACAACCCCTTCTTCAAATTTTTGAGAACTATGGAAAAAATGTTTTTACTATTAATGAGAGAACTTATCATAAAGATCCCCCCTTAGACAAGCACAAGGAAGCAAAGGGAATCTGTGTCTTTGATCATTTCTCTTGTGGCATTTGTAGACAAGGAAACTTGATGGGGAACCCCCCTGTTCAATAGTTGTTGTAAAAGGGGGGCCCTAAAGCAGAATCCAACCCCTCCCGGGCTAATGTACAAAGAAAGGTGCAAATAAAAGTGGTGGAGGTGGCACAGGCCATTTTAGTCACTGGTTGAGGTAAAAGGACACAAGTGCATTGGCCCCACTAATAAACTGTTGGCTTTTCATTTAGTTTGGATTTTGGTCTTTTTTAAAAAGGGAAGGGGTATCAAAAAATTGACTTTTTGTTTTAACTAATTTTTATGTTAAAACATGTTCTGGAAATTTTTGGGTTTTGTTTTTTTTAATTTTCAGATCACTTTCAAATTTTTTTTTTAATAAATTTTAAGTCTGCAGTTTTCACTTGGCCCTAAGCTAATAAAAAGTTGACTTCCTGTTTGTTTAGGAGATTTTTGCTCATTACCCGTAAAAGCAGGGGTAAAGCTAAAAAGGGGAACCATTTTGTAAAGTAACAAGAACCCCCAGTTCAAAAGGAGTGTCACAGCTCCCCCTCCCCCCCTTTTTAAATGAAAATCTCATTCAAGTCTATGGGAAAAAATGTCTTAAGAACCCATGTGATGAAAGCGCTGTAAAAATATCTCTCTGATGCTGTTAAAGCAGTGCACGCAAGAATTCTTTCCCCACAAAAAAAATTGGGGGCAGTCCCAAGTGGGAAACAGGACGTGTGTAGTCCCTGCCCCCCCGCCCCTTATGCGGTGGACCCCGGAGGCTTTGTTCCCTGAAATTAGTCCCGGAGCGTCCCCGGGGCTGCTGCCTGGGAAATGCAAGAGACAAAGGGAAAAGTGGTTGCACATACACAGACGTACCCTCCGGAATGACGTCCACTGATATTGCTGTGGTTGGATGTGCATGGCACTTTATTGGTGGGGATGGAGAGGACATGTGTAATCCTGGGTGTGGTGGGGGATTATGTACCGTCACCTCTCACTAGGGATAAGGGTCTGTGTCAAACAGCAGCAGTGCTGAGAAGGTGCTGCTGACCACATAAGGGCAGGGCCCCTCCTAATCATCCACAGAAGACGAGAGTGAAGGGGGAGACGTAGAGGTAAAAAGTTTAACATGATCAGCATGTTCATGACCCCCCTAACCGGCACATGAAAAAATTTAGTCTCCTTTACCATTATAAGCCGTGATAAAATAGTGGAAGGGCTGTTCCCATCTATCCACAGAACATCCCATAAATGCCCCTGAACTTCTCTGTGCAGAAGAGGCGGCCACGTCTGTGCATCTCTCTCTGCTCTGTTCTATGGGAGCTGCGGGTGAACTCGGCTGTATCCGAAACACCCAATGAATGAATGTGCATGTCGGCCCCCTTCCATTCGCATGGCAAAAAGTTTTTGGTTTTTGGATCAGTTTTTTTTGTAAAGAGCAACGTAAAAATGCAGGGGATCAGGGCGCGGGGGGTGGGGGGGGCAGCGGAGGGACGGGGGGGGGGGGGGGGAGGGGGAAATGGAGGAGGTCGCGGACGGGACCGGGGGGGGGGGGGGGGGGGAAAGGGGGGGTTCCCCGCGGGGGGGGGGGGGGGGGGGTGGTGGGAAAAGGTTTCCGGGGGGGGGGGGGGGGGGGGGGGCCGGCGGGGGGGGGGGGGGGGGGCGGCGCCCGGGGGGGGGGGGGGGGGGGGGGCGGGGCGGGGACCGGAGTGGGGGGGGGGGGTCAGCGGCGCGGGACCGGGGGAGGAGATCAGGGAAATCGGGGAAAATCAGCGGCGGGGCGGGGCTACCCCCCATCCCTTCCACAAAAAAAGAAAATATGGGGAAGACCCCTTAAAACCCAAATAGGCAGGGCCCGGGTCTTAGGGAAGGGAAGGGGTATAAGTCCCCGCAATACCCCGTATTGTGCGGTGCTAGTGATAGAGCAGGACTGCCGGCTGTATGACTATGACATTGAGCTGATGGCTGCCTCTTCTGAGGACCCGCCACTCCATTCCCCACTCCTCACCCGGAGACAAGAGTAGAGCAGCCATTGCGGCTCCCCTCGTCTCTCTTTTTTATCTTCTTACCTCGGTTTCATCCCACACAGACGCCATGTTTACTTCCTTTCACAGGCCGGGTGAGTCCGCACTATCACCGCCGGAAGTAGAGGGATAGACAGCAGAGAACACCTGACTTCCGGTGCAACCGCCAAAACCATCCGCCGCCGCTTTGCTGTAGTGTGCGAGGAAGAGCGCCGGAAGTCACGTGACCGAGCAGAAAACTGCTGACTGTTGTCTGTGATGTCGCCATTTTGGGTACTGGCAAGACAGCCAGATGTTTTCCAGCCAGGGTAGTAAGGTTTATGGTGTCAGCCAAAGCAAGATTTTGCTAAGAAGAAACTCTGTACAAAAAGTCACATAGGAAAACAGCCTAAGTGCAGAGTTCAAACAAAATTAAAGACTGTATGAGCTTAAAAACATGGCTGTCTTGTTCAGAAGCAGTGCCACTGTTCTCAACAGGTTGTGTGCGGCATTGCAACGCAGCCGCATTATAATAAATAATTATAATAAAATTCAGTGTTCATGTTAATATTGGAATTAGACCTGCGCTGATTGGTAAAGGGTCGCCGTCTCTGATGAGTCACATTTTCTGCTTCATTGAACAGATGGACATTGGTGTGTCAGATGAGAAACATCAGAGAACAAACAGCCTGCAACCATTGCTGGAAGAACACAAGCTGGAGGTGGCAGTGTTATGGTCTGGGGAATGTTTTCAGGGCATTCTCTGGGCCACTCATCCATGGGGAGCTATTCTCACCTGGTTTGGGTATGATCCCTCCTTGCAGATCACATACACCCATACATGCTGATTGTCTCCCCTGGGGCAGATGGGATCTTCCAGCAAGACAATGCGACATGTCACACGGCTAGAAAGGTCCAACATTGGTTGGAAGAGCAGGACCAAGACTTCCAAGTACCAACCTGCCCCCAATTCCCGAGACTTGCACCCAATTTAGCATCTGTGGGGCACCTGTATGGTGGTTTTGGCTCTATGGACCCTTCAGCAGCTGTGGGAGCCCCTGGATGGTGTTGAAAGCTCTATGGACCCTCCAGTAGCTGTGGGGCCCTTGGATGTTGGTGTTGGCTCTATGGACGCTTCAGCAGCTGTGGGAGCCCCTGGATGGTGTTGAAAGCTCTATGGACTCTCCAGCAGCTGTGGGAGCCCCTGGATGGTGGTGTTGGCTCTATGGCCCCTCCAGCAGCTGCGGGAGCCCCTGGATGGTGGTGTTGGCTCTATGGACCCTCCAGCAGCTGTGGGGGCCCCTGGATGGGGGTGGGCTCTATGGACCCTCCAGTAGCTGTGGGGCCCCTGGATGGTGGAGTTGGCTCTATGGACTCTCCAGTAGCTGTGGGGGGCCCTGGATGGTGGTGTTGGCTCTATAGCCCCTCTAGCAGCTGTGGGAGCCCCTAGATGGCGGTGCTGGCTCTATGGACCCTATAGCAGCTATGGGAGGCCCTGGATGGTGGTGTTGGCTCTATAGCCCCTCTAGCAGCTGTGGGAGCCCCTGGATGGTGGCATTGGCTCTATGGACTCTCTAGCAGCTGTGGGATGCAGTCAGCTCCAGATACCTGAGGCAATCTACCAGGACCTTATTGAGTCACTCTCAGCCCGTCCAGGTGCTGTTCATGCTGCTCACTGCGGTTACTCTAGATATTAGCTTCTGGTCATAATAATGTGGCTCATAATAATGAGACCCAAATTCATAGTGCCCCATTTTGGACTGGAGCCCTATTAATTCTAGTTATGTCCCAGGTTACTATTATATTCTTTCACAAATTTGTTGAATTATTAAAAAACAATAAATTAACATATTTATTATAAATTCCACATAAAAGTTACAATTAGATAAAAAAAGAATTGAATATTTCTTGCCTTCTTCCTTGCAAAATTTTCTTCAGATCCAGTGTGGAAGATTGTTCATATTCAACTAAAATTGTTGCCAAGACTACGAGTCTGTTTTTTTACTTTGTTGAGAACAAGTAAGTTTGGATAAATTGCTATGTTCATCACTTGTCAGTAATACTAGAAGTGTTTGGTCTGGTTCACATCTGCGTCGGTGGTTTCACTCGTAACTTCGGTCACAGAGGGGAAAAGCGGAAGCCATGGGATCCGTTTTACACAGCCCCCGACGGACTCTGTTAATTATAATAGATCCATTGGGTTTCCGCTAAGATGTTTGTAACTGAGACAGAAAAAATAGCGCAACAACTTTTTCCTTCTCATCAAAGGACACCGCGGTGGAAACCTGACGGAGCCATTGTAATTAATAGGGTCCGTCGGGTAAAACGGATCCAATGGCTTCCATTTTTCTCTTCTGCAACAGCCTCACAATTTTTGCCGCAAATTTTACAATACATTTTGTCCAATAGGAAAATTCATCCTCTGAATATAATCCCAATTTCTTCTAAAAAAAAAGTTTTAAAATTCCGTAAGTGGAAGGGAGCCTCATTACTGGCAACAAAATCAACTTATGGGAGAAGGCAACAGCTACGAAGAGCGAGGAGGACCAACCCAATCTCTCTGTGCATTACCTGGGCTGCCCATTTATTTGATTGGACTCCGTGTAATGCTTAATTTACCTTTGGTGGAGCTATAAGGGAATTCAACACTTGCTATCCGATTTCCCAGAAGATTACAGATGATTGCTGGGCAGGGCAGCCATTTGGGCAGTACTGCTGTCAGGGGCCCTTTTTACATTTATTTAAGAGGGCTTGCTGATGCAGTGCAATATAGGAACCAGCAATACATGTGTACCCAAATGTTTGGGGCACTGAAATTCCTGATGTCAGCATTGCTGCAGAGGTCCCTGTATAGGGGGCACTTGTGATTCTTCTAGTAAAAAGGGATTATCCACAACGGACCGACTCCTATAAGAAGTTCAAATCAATTAATTTAGAGCAGCACCGACCATCCAATATCTCCTGGATCACCCACCATGCAATAGATCGCCTAATAAAAAGGTGGCCAACCTTTTCTTCAGAATGTCCAAAATAAAAAATCAAGGTAGGTGTCAGCAAAAAGGTGTCCTTTAATCAAATTAAATTCCAGTACAAAATAATGCTATGTTTCGATCCTTTCCAAATGGGTCTTTCTCAATGATGCTTGATAAAGACTTATTTGGAAAGGGTCGAAACGTTGCATTATTTTGTACTGGGATTCAATTTGATTAAAGGACACCTTTTTGCTGACGCCTACCTTGATTTCCTATAACAAGTTATCCATATACTGTCACATCTTGTTTTTGGCCCCCCCATTCAGGTTATCCATTGGGATACCAAAGTTATCCCGACGGATACCTTGGCGGGGCCGTGACATGACCATAGACTTCTAAGGGCAGACGTAGTCCTATTTTGACTATGTTTGACCTATTTGGCACAAATTTACGGTTTCTGCATGAAACAAAAAAGCAGTGTAGACCACCCTTATGTGTCCCATGCAGAAGCTGTATATGTTCACTAAATAGGGAAAATGTAGTCAAATTAGGGCTGCGTCTGTCCTATAGAAGTCTATGGCCCTGCCTCAGTATTTGTCAGAATACACTTATGTAAGTGGGGCCTAATTTTTATTTTTTTCATTCTATGGGCTACAACTAGAACTCAAAATGAAATGGGCCCCTAGGTATACCAATTAGAGCTCATAGCAACCAGTTAGATCCCATAGCAACCAATCAGAGCTCATAGCAACCAGTTAGATCCCATAACAACCAATCAGAGTTCAGCTTTCTTTTTTCCTGAGCAGTATAAGAAATGAAAACTGAGCTCTGATTGGTTACTATGAGCTCTGATTGGTTACTGTGAGCTCTGATTGGTTGCTATGAGCTCAGATTGGTTGCTGTGAGCTCTGATTGGTTGCTAAGAGCTCAGATTGGTTGCTGTGAGCGCTGATTGGTTGCTATGGGGTCTGAATGGTTACTATGAGCTCTGATTGGTTGCTATGGGGTCTGAATGGTTACTATGAGCTCTGATTTGTTGCTGTGACCGCTGATTGGTTGCTGTGAGCTCTGATTGGTTTCTGTGAGCGCTGATTGGTTGCTGTGAGCGCTGATTGGTTGCTGTGAGTGCTGATTGGTTGCTATGAGCTCTGATTGGTTTCTGTGAGCGCTGATTGGTTGCTATGATCTGTGACTGGTTGCTATTGGCTCTTATTGGTTGCTATGAGCTTTGACTGGTTGTTATGGGCAACAAGGACAGTCTTACTACTAGACAGTTTTGCTAAATTAGGCCCAATGTTCGGACACCTGAGTGGTCCTCCTCAACCTCTGGACTTCTATCGGCTGCTATGGTTATAGTTACTTTTATGGCTGTAGCTTTATTTGCAGAAAAACAAGTAAAAATATTTGTAAAAATTCTTCAGAAACAAGTGGCAAAAAAAAAATGTGGAGCCTGTCAGAGCAGCCAATCAGATCACTGCTCTCGTTTGCCAGTACTTGGCAATATGCTACAATGCGAATGGTCACTACGGGTAATGCCACCATTTTTGCTTGCACCAGCGTTGATAAAACCTCTCTCTATAAGAGTGTTGGCTGTGGGTGAAATGAAAATTCCCTTAAAAAAAATAGTCTATGTAAAACCGAGTTGTGACCTCCTCCACCTATCATCATGTTCCATATCAGTGCTCACCATGTCATCATCCCACACTTTCTCCCTCCTGTCTCCAGCTATATAAGGACAGGGAATTGTTCTCATCACATTTCGCCCATCTGCCACAATGCCGCCCTCTGTCCTGCTTTGTATGAGCACCATCATAGGCTTGTGTGCAGGCAACCCCCGGCAGGTACGTACGATGCCCATTACTTTCTATTACGCAGTCACACTTGCTCCTAACATCCAGACTCACATACTAAACCCCGAGAAGTGGGTCTATCCGGTGATGGATATATAGGGGGAAACAAATCTTTAAAATTCCCTATACCCCTTCCTTCATCCACATCTTCTCGCCATCCTTGGCTGAACTCGATGGACATATGTCTTTTGTCAACCATACTATGTAACTATGTAAGATTGCAAGCTCTAGATAAGTAAAAGTAAAGATTAGATTGTAAGCTCTTGTGTCTCGTTCCTGCTTTGTGTGTTGTTGATCTTGTTTTTTCAATCATTTTCTTTATATTTTACTAATTTTTGCACTGCAATATACAGCGCCACCATAAAAGAGGGCTGTATATAAGTAATAGTAAAGATTAGATTGTAAGCTCTTGTGCCTAGTTCCTGCCTTGTGTGTTGTTGATCTTGTTTTTTCAATCATCTTCTTTATATTTTACCAATTTTTGCACTGTAATATACAGTGCCACCATAAAGGAGGACTGTATATAAGTAATAGTAAAGAATAGATTGTAAGCTCTTGTGCCTAGTTCCTGCCTTGTGTATTGCTGATCTTGCTTTTCAATCATTTTTTTTATATTTCCATTTTTGCACTGTAATATACAGGCCACCACAAGGATGGACCTATATAAGTAATAGTAAAGAATAGATTGTAAGCTCTTGTGTCTCGTTCCTGCCTTGTGTATTGCTGATCTTGCTTTTCCAGTATTTTTCTTTAGAAATGTCCTTTTTTCATCCCAATATACAGCACCACAGAGGATGAGAGCACTATATAAGTAATAGTAATGATTAGATTGTAAGCTCTTGTGTCTCATTCCTCCTTTGTGTGTGGTTGCTCTTGCTTTTGCAGAAATTTTCTTTATATTTTACTCTTTGTTGCATTGTAATATACAGCGCCACAGAAGAGGAGAGCGCTATATAGTAATGATTAGATTGTAAGCTCTTGTGTCTCATTCCTCCTTGTGTGTGGTCGATCTTGCTTTTCCAGTATTTTCCTTTATAAATTTCCTTTTTGCACTATAATCTACAGCACTACAGAGGAACAGAGCACTATTTAAGTAATAGTAAAGATTAGATTGTTAGCTCTTGTGTTTAGTTCCTGCTTTGTGGGTTGTTGATCTTTGCTTGCCATTATTTTCCTTTAGAAATTTTCTTTTTGCATCACAATATACAGCACCACAGAGGAGGCAAGCACTATATAACTATTAATAAAGATTAAATTGTAGGCTCTCAGTAAATGGCATGTGAGCACTCGTTAAATAACAGTAAATAGTAAGATAAGATTGTAAAGTTTGTGTCTCGTTCCTGTCTTGTGTGTGGTCGATTGCCTTTTTCAGTAATTTTCCTTTATAGAATTCCTTTTTATGTCACAATAACACAAGCGTGACACAAATGGAGAGCACTGTATATACAGTAATATGTAAAGCAATAATTGTAAGCTCCTTGATCGACTCGTTCCTACCTTGTGTGTTGTTGATCTTTGCTTTCCAGTATTTTCCTTTAGAAATTTCCTTTTTGTGTCACAATACACAGCGCCACAAAGGAGGACAGCACTATACAGTATAAGTAATAGTACTCATTTGATTGTAAGCTCTTGTGTCTCGTTCTTCCTTTGTGTGTTGTTGCTCTTGCTTGTTCAGACATTTTCTTTATGTTTTACTCTTTCTTGTACTATAGTATACAGCCCCACAGAGGAGGCAAGCACTATATAACTATTAGTAAAGATTAAATTGTAGGCTCCATAAAGGATGTGAGCACTGTATAAGTAATAGTAGAGATAAGATTGTAAGCTCTTGTGTCTCGTTCCTGTCTTGTGTGTGGTCGATCATGCTTTTCCAGTATTCTCCTTTATAAATTTCCTTTTTGCACTATAATATACAGTACAGCACCACAGAGGAAGAGAGCACTATTTAAGTAATAGTAAAGATTAAATTGTAAGCTCTTGTGTCTCGTTTCTGCCTTCTGTGTTGATCTTTTTTTTCCAGTATTTTCCTTTATAAATTTCTTTTTTAAATCACAATACACAGCACCACCACAGAGAGGAGGACTGTATATAAGCAGTGGTAAAGATTAGATTGTAAGCTCTTGTGTCTCGTTCCTGCCTTGTGTGTTGTCGATCTTGCTTTTTCAGCATTTCCCTTTATACATTTCCTTTTTGCACTATAATATACAGCACCACAGAGGAACAGAGCACTATTTAAGTAATAGTAAAGATTAGATTGTAAGCTCTTGTGTCTCGTTTCCGCCTGGTGTTTTGTTAATCTTGCTTTTTTTCAGTAATTTTTTTTTATACTTCACTTTTTTGCACCACATTGCACAGCACTACCGAAAAGGAGAACACTGTAAAAATAATAGTAAAGATTAGATTGTAAGATCTTCTGCCTTGTGTGTTGCTGCTCTTTAATTTCCAGTCATTGTCTTTATATTTTGTTATTTTTTTGCACCATAAGTAATAGTAAATAGGAGAGCACTATATAAGTAATAGTAAAGATTAGATTGTAAGCTCTTAGGCTCTGTCTTCTGGAGTTGTAGGAAATTGGTTTTCTATGGGATGCTTTAACTTCAGTTTAAAGGAACAGCACAAATGTGGATCAAATAATTATTGTAAATTATGGGTACTGTCACTGTGGATGTGCTGTAGAGGGGCGCTTTGGCACTGTTATGTTGTATATATGCTGTGGGTGGCGCTGTTGCCTGGGCTTCATGGATTGTTTAGTGATATGAACACTTATATGCTGGGGTGTAACTAGAATTTGTTGTAAAATGAGATCCCCTTCCCCGTTTAGTTACAGTACTCTGAAACAGCAGCATAAGTAGCAATAATAATAGCGCCACTTATCAGACATCTCACTTAGTGCTAGATAGCAGAAAGCCACCAACTTGTTATTCCTTGTGAAAAATATAGTATGCTTACACTTGGGCCTCAAAGCAGCTTCTAGGGCTGTGATGTCTATATTCTGAGTAAACTATATCCTGCTCGGTTCTCCAGAAAGAGGATATGAGGCTCCTATTCCCATTGTAGTTTTGGAGGTTACAGAAGTGGCTGCACAGTGCACATATATGGCCTCCGCTCCATCATCTCCTCCTCTCCTTGACCAGACATTTTTATGGTAAATATGGTGGATCGGCCATGATTGCATCAGAAATAAAGAAATTCAGGAATAATACAGGAACAGAATTTACTGGATTCCACATTAGGTTGCTTAAAATAGCACTGACACAAGCAGCGCCGCAGCTCGTGGTCCGGGCTGCGGGCGCGCTCGTAACCCCGTTGTCCCCATTGCGCATGGGGCGGGTGGCCCCGCGGTCCACGGGCGCACCCGCTCCCTCGGGCGTCCTTCCTTACCTGACCACGCTCCTGCTCTGTCTCTGCCATCTGCGAGCCGGAGCGCGCGTCCCTGTTCCTTAGGGCACGCGCGCGCCGGCTCTGTCAAGTTTAAAGGACCAGCGCGCCGGTAATTGGTGTTGCCGGCCGCTGACCCTATATAATGGCTCCACCTTTTCTGGGTACTCGCCGATTCCATAGTGCCCATACCTATGCGAGGAAGCCCTTTCAACCGGAATGGTTGCCTTTTCTGTGTACCAGTCCTTCCGGCTTGCGTTCTTCGACCACGATCCTTCGCTGCCTGCCCTGACCTTCTGGCCCGTCCCTGACTACGAGTTTGCCTGCCGATTCGGTACTGCGTTATACCTTGGCTACCACCGCACGCAAGTCACATCAGGGGTAGCGAGCTGGTGGAATCTCGCCGCAGCAAGTCCATCCCGCTTTGCGGCGGGCTCTGGTGAAAACCGGGACCCATTTAGACTCCGCTCCCTGGTGTGGCTTCCGCCATCGCTTGTGGTGGCCCAGTGGATCCACTACCTAGGACCGTTACAGTTGGATCCCGCCAAGGTTCCGTTACCCAGCGTGGAGGATCTGACGTCCATCGTTGCCCTGCAATCTCAGCAGCTGGCGCAACAGTTGGATCAGCTGACAACCATGATGCAACAGCTCGTCGCCTCTCAACGGCAGTCCCCGCCACCATCGCCACCCGACCCTCCACCTGCTGGCGCTCTCGCCGCCATTGGACCCAAGCTCCGGCTATCGCTTCCCTCGAAGTTTGACGGAGACCCGAAGCTATGCAGGGGGTTTATTACTCAGTGCTCTATGCACGTGGAACTGATGGCCGACCAGTTTCCGTCCGAACGGGCAAAAATGGTGTTCGTCCTCAGCCTGCTCTCCGGGAAGGCTCTGGCCTGGGCGACCCCCCTCTGGGATAGGGGTGACCCGCTGGTGGGCGACTTGCAGGCCTTTTTTTAGGAGTTACGTTGCGTTTTTGAGGATCCGGTACGGGCTTCGTCAGCAGAGACTGCACTCATGAACTTACGACAGGGAGACTCCTCGGTTGGCAACTACGCGATTCAATTTCGCACACTGGCCTCGGAGCTGACCTGGAATGAGGCCACCTTTTGCGCTACTTTCAAGAAGGGCCTCTCTTCGGTAAAAGATGTTTTGGCCGAGGGATTTTCCCGGGTTTCCCCTGTCTGAATTGATCCACCGGAACCGGTTTGACGTGCTTTTCCCCGGAGAAAAGGGACTCCGCCGGGAAGGGAAATTGCTCGGCCTGTCGCTTTCCACTTTGGCTCCGGTTTCCCCAAACCCTTTTCCCCACCTCCACACATTCCGGCGAGGACCCCAAATGAAAGCCACCTTGTTTTTTTCTCTCTGTACAGGATGTTCTCGATGCGCCCCGGAATCTGTGCCTGTCTGTGCTAGTCCAGAGCATTTCCCCTGAGGGACTGTCCGTTTTGCCCGCGCCGGGGGAAACGCGGCACCTGGGGCACTGGGAAAGGGCGCCCCGGGTGTGAACTGTCCCTCTCCACTCTGACCAGCCAGTAAGATCATTCTAGTTCTTGGATGAAGGTTCAAGGTCTGCCTTTTTGGGATTCCGTTAAGCAGGGAATTTTATGGTCCACCTGGTGTCGAAACTTGCCTTCCCATAACCGCCTCTTTTAAGCCTCTGGCGATTTGTTCTGTGAGTGGGGAGGTCCTGCGCAACACTATCCAATACCGCACGGAGCCTGTTACTATGCGCGTGGAGGTGCTCCACGGTGAGAGGATCGTGTTCTATGTACTTCCCCGTTCCTCGTCTGCTATTCTGTTGAGATGACCCTGGCTGCAATGCTACGCCCCTGTCTTAGACTGGAAAACGGGTGAAGTTACACGATGGGGACAGGACTGCCGGCATCATTGTCTTGCAGTACCTCGCCCGGTGCTTCCCACTTCTCTGCCTACGCCCTTGAAGCCGTTGCCAGGACTCCCTGCAGAGTAACAGGACTTCGCTGACGTGTTCTCCGAAAAACAGGCTGAGTCCTTGCCGCCTCACCGCCTCTACGACTGCCCTATCGACCTGTTGCCTGGCCATGTCTGACTACATTCAGGAGAACCTCAAGAAAGGCTTCATCGGCAAGTCCTCTTCACCGGCCGGAGCAGGCTTCTTCTTTGTGGAAAAATAGGATGGCTCGCTACGTCCCTGCATCGACTAAGAATCGACTCAGAATAAGATTACGGTGAAGAACCGCTACCCACTACCGCTGATCACAGAGCTCTTCGACCGGCTTCGCGGAGCCAAGATCTTCACCAAACTGGACTTGCAAGGGGCCTATAACCTTATCCGTATCCGGGAGGGCGACAAATGAAAGATGGCATTCAACAGCCGGGATGGGCATTTCGAATATCTAGTTATGCCCTTCGGCCTCTGCAACGCCCCTGCAGTGTTTCAGGGGTTTGTTAACAAGATCTTCAGGGACCTCTTATATGTTTGCGTGGTTGTGTATCTGGACGACATTCTGATCTTCTCACCTGATCTCGAGTCCCACTGTCTTTATGTGCGCCAGGTCCTCAGTCGTCTTCAGGAGAATCGCCTTTTCGCCAAATTAGAGAAGTGCCAGTTTCAACAGTCCAGCCTGCCCTTCCTAGGATATATTGTCTCCGCCAAGGGACTTCAAATGGACCCGGCCAAACAGTCTGCCATCCTGCAGTGGCCTCGTCCAACTAGCCTCCGGGTTCTTGGGCTTTGCAAATTACTACCGCCAGTTTATCCCGCACTTCTCGACACTGGTGGCTCCCATTGTGGCCCTTACTAAGAAGTCCGGCAATCCTAGGTTGTGGCCACAAGCGGCCGAAGATGCCTTCTCCCGGCTCAAGGTGGCCTTTGCCTCGGCCCCCGTCCTGTCTTGCACGGACATTGAGAAACCATTTTTCCTGGAAGTGGACACATCGTCCGTAGGAGCAGGGCCGGTGCTCTCTCAGCGAGATTCCAAGGGCAAGTCTGCCACATGTGGGTTCTTCTCTAAAACGTTCTCTCCTGCGGAAAAGAACTACACAATTGGTGACTGCGAGCTGTTGGCCATTAAATTGTCCCTTGAAGAATGGCATCATCTGCTTGAAGGGGCTCAACATCCGGTTATTATTTACTCGGACCACAAGAATCTTGTGTATCTCCAGACGGCTCAGCGCCTTAATCCCCGGCAGGCTCGTTGGGCCCTCTTCTTCTCGTGCTTTAACTTCACGATCCATTTCCGCCCTGCCGAGTAGAACGTCAAGGCTGATGCCCTGTCGCGGGCTTCGGACGTTGTGGTTGAGGATTCCCCTTCCACTCACATCATTCCACCTAACTGTCTGATTGATGCGGCCCCGATGCATCTCCAGCAGATCCCTCCTGGCAAGACCTACGTTCGACCTGCGCTGCGGGGGAGAATCCTGAAGTGGGGTCATGACTCTCGGATTGCAGGCCACCCGGGTATATGAAAGACGGCTCAGCTTATAGGCCGCTACTATTAGTGGCCTGACCTTGTCAAGGATGTCAAGGACTTTGTGGATGCGTGATCTTCATGTGCCCGCAACAAGACACCCCACCTCAAGCCTGCGGGCTTGCTTCTGCCGCTGCCCATTCCAGACTGTCCGTGGTCCCATAGTTCCATTGATTTCATTACGGATCTTCTACTGTCTGCCGGTAATACTCTCATCTGGGTCATCGTGGATCGTTTTTTCGAAGATGGCCCACTTTGTACCACTGCCCGGGTTGCCCGCCGCGCCTCGTCTTGCGACACTTTTCTTCATGAATGTATTCCGGTTGCATGGCCTTCCTCAACACATTGTGTCGGATTGCGGGGTACAGTTTGTCTCCAGACTCTGCCGGTCCCTCTGTTCTCAGCTTAAGGTGGATCTGGACTTCTTCTCTGCTTACCATCCGCAGTTGAACGGGCAGGTGGAAAGAGTCAACCAGATCCTGGAAAATTACCTCCGGCATTTCGTGTCGGCCCAGCAAGACGACTGCTCAGGCCTGTTACCCTGGGCAGAATTTGCTTATAATTCTCTGGATTCGGAGTCTGCGGGTGCCTCTCCGTTTTTTGTAGTTTATGGACTACATCCCCGCCCACCCCTCCCACTGTCTTCAGCCTCTGACATCCCTGCCGTGGAAACCTTGGTTTGTGACCTGGAGACCGTTTGGAACAGCACTCAGCGTTCTCTGCATCAGGCCTCCACCCGGATGAAGCTACGTGCGGGTAAGTATAGGAGGCCTCCCCCTTCGTTCTCTCCCGGGACTAAGGTCTGGCTATCCTCCAAATATATCCGCCTGAAGAGTCCATCCTACAAACTGGGTCCCCGCTACCTCGGTCCCTTCCTGGTCCTGAAGAAGATTAACCCAGTGGCTTACAAGCTCCGGCTTCCCCCCTCGATGCGGATCCCTAACTCCTTTCGTGTTTCCCTGCTTAAGCCGGTTGTCTTGAACAGGTATTCCCGGAGGTTGTCACCTCCCGCCCCGGTGGCCGACACCTCGGATGTCTTCACCGTTAAAGAAATTCTGGCCATGAAGACGATAAGGGGGAAACATCATTTCCTTATTGATTGGAAGGGGTTCGGGCCTGAGGAAAGATCGTGGGAGCCGGAGGACAACATCATGGACCAAGGGTTGCTGAATAAATTGCCATACTGGGGATCATGTCTCATCAAATTCCAATACTTATTAATTGTTTTTCTTTTTACGGCATAGAGGACAACCCTTTGAAAAGAAGGACGGAAGGTTAAAAAAATAGGCAGGAATTTTTTGATTCCAAGAAAAGAGATGAAAAGATATAACAAATTGCTATGGTCTTACCATGACAAACAAGCAACAATGATTAAAAAAAAAAATTAAAAAGTATTAATTTTGATGAGACATGATCCACAGTAGGGAAATTTATTCAGGAAAAAACAACCATTGTTCATATATCGAAAAGGCTACTTGGGACAAGCCTTATAAGCCTGATATAAAAAAACTATCAAACTAAACAGATGAATTAAGTACGAAAAAACTGCTACGACCCATTTTTTAAATTTGCCAGAACTGTAACAGCATTATTTAGGTTCAAAAATTAATCCCCCAAACACAAGGTACTCCTATTAAAAATACAGGAAAAACCACACCTGCCAGAGTAGTGCCGGGGGATATATCTCTTAAAATGCCCCCGTGGGAAACCTTATGTTGGCAAAAAAGAAAAAAGTGAGAATACGGGCCAATAGCATAGAAAACGGCCACCGCCTATAAACAAAAAGAACAAGTCAGAATAAAAAAGTATTAAAATTGCAATGTAAAAAAAAAAAAAATTTGATGAAAAACACCGTACACGCCATTTCTTTTGAAGCACAGCACAACGTCAGAGAAAATGGTGCATATTAAAAGAGTAAAGTTCAGTCTGATGTAACCTTAGTGAACATCTAATTAAGAGGGGAAACCCCCTGGTATAAGTTTAGATGCTCTCACCCTAAAGGGAAATGAAAAGTTTGAAAGAAAGTGTTTTTATAATTGCATATGTCCCTTATTTGGAAAGATATAAGTATATCTTTTCCACTGCGCATGCTTGAAAAAAAAATTTTACTCTCGAAACGCGCACGGGTGTGCGGAAGGCTCTTGCACTCCACTACCTCATATCACTACCCTTGAGAATTGGGCTACGCTGATGCGTGATAAGTATTGCACCTTACTTCTAGCTACAAAGACTGTTTTTGTTTTTTTATATCTGAATGATTAAAAGGAAAAGAT
Source organism: Phyllomedusa bahiana (assembly GCA_025379985.1). Lineage (NCBI taxonomy): Eukaryota > Metazoa > Chordata > Amphibia > Anura > Hylidae > Phyllomedusa > Phyllomedusa bahiana. Next base: position 135,874 of record JAODAL010001144.1, read on the forward strand.
TTTTAATAGAAAGTTTTTTTCATTTGCTGTTTATGTTTTAAAATTGATAAGGGAAAACTCACATATGACAAAAAAAAAAGGGGGTGCATACAATTTTAAGGAAAAATAGGGGAACCCTTTATTTTAGAACCTCAACCCCCACAACATGCCACCACTAGTCTACCATTACATGCCAGTCATACAATGCCTGCTATAAAATGTCCACCGTAACAGTGCAAATCATATAGTGCCCACGATAACATCACCCACCATAACAATGCCAGCTATACAGCGACCACCATAACAGTGCAAGCCATAATGCCTATCATAATAGTGTTAGCCATATAGTGCCCAATATAACAGTACCCACCATAACAGTGCCAGCTATGCAGTGCCCACCAGAACAGTGCCAGCCATAATGCCCACCAGAAACAGGCCCCAACAGTGGCCCACCAGAACAGTGCCAGCCATAATGCCCACCAGAACAGTGCCAGCATTAAAGTGCCCACTATAACAGTACCAGCCATAAAGTGCCCACCATAACAGCCTCCACCATAACAGTACCAGCTATGCAGTGCCCAACATAACAGTACCAGCCATAATGCCCACCATATCAGTGCCAGCTATACAGTGCCATCAGTGAAATGAAGCTGTCAAAAGATGAATATTCCTTTCTGAAGTAGGAGGACAGCAACAAAGCATGTGTGTGTCCTGATGCCTGGGGGCCGCACAGAGGGGCACTGGGGACCGCATGTTGTGCACTCCTGATATAGGGTTATTACCAGCACTTCCATAGACATAGGTAGAGCCGTAGGCAATTCTTCCCTGTTTTTTTAATCTGTTTCCGCTTTTTTGTTTTTTTCCAGAATCTGCAATGGAGATCCGATGGGTCAGGTCGGTCATACTTTGTTCATCATCTCCTGGGATTGTCAGAATAACATTTCCTAACCTCGTGCCATGTTTTCTTTGCACAGATCGTCCACCTCCCAGTGATGACATTTTCACCGACATTTTGTCTTCAAACCAAGGTATGTAACTTCTATGGAGTCTGGAACCCATCAGACATTTCTACAGTAGATCTTGTGGATATATTTTATGATTGTGTCAGAAATAAATCCTCCTAGGAGAAGCTTAACCAGAGCCGTTCCTAGGCTAAATTGCATTCAGGGCAGGGAGAAAAAAAATGTCCTCCCCCCATTAACATGTTGCGCCACGCTGCGATTCATTGCATCATCATTAAAGGGGTTGTCTCATCTCAGTTTCATAGTATGCATGAATGAAATAATGCTGCTTGGCTCTGTCACTTCCTGGTCAAGCTGACTGTAATTAGCATATGAGTTCCATGTATTCAGACTTCTCTGTTTATCAGTCTAGATTAAATAAATTACCTTCTCTGGTGAAGCTTCTGAGCTAATGTAAACAGTAGAGTAATTAGTCTTTTGTCTGAAAGATCAGATAACACACAAGCTCTCACACTACCAGCTGCCACCTGCTAACAAATAGAACAAACAGCAGGTGATAAGGAGTACACAGGTCGGTCACTTGGGAAACCAGAGAGAGCACAGGTGATAAAATCACTTGTAGCTCCTTAACAAAAAAAAGTGAACAACACAATATATTTTGAAAACGTCTTCATTTAGTGTTCCCTACATTTTGAAAGCTATTCTTTGTAGCGAGACAACCCCTTTAACTAGTTCCTGAACACCCCCACCCCCCTCCCTCCCATTACGCTCACATTTTTCTTTTCCTTAGTACCTGCAGGTTTGAACGCTATAATACTTTTTCGCATTTGGATATTCCACTAATTTTTTTTTTTACCTTTTTCATGACAGGCTCTATTTTTATGTCATTTTTACATTATATATTTTTTTTTCCAACTATCAGGTAACACTGGGAATAATTGTCTGTTTTCACATTTATTAATTTGTTTATTTATTTTAAACAGCAAAAGTGGCGCTAAAATTCGTTTTATAATTTTGTCACTTTTCCGTCACAGACATTCATACATAGACGATATAAAGTCGGGGATGGGGCTAAAAGTTGCAGTTTAGGCTGTCATTTTCTTAACTATTTTTATTTTTTTTGTGTTTTTATTTTGTTTGATTTATTTTACAGAAAAAGACCTGTGGGGGGCATTTTTACAAATCATTTTTTTTTCATTTGCTTACTTCCCATGTGACTGGGGCTGATATATTAGCCACCATTACAGGGGAAATATAGTCCTTGGAGTCACTGCAGAGCTGATTTGGGTCTGATAAGACCCAGCAGCTTTTGCAGTGACTGAGCTCCAGCGGTCACATGACCACAGGAGCAGAGAAGTCTAATCTAACTAATCTAAACAATCGAGAAGGCAGGGACATAATAAATCGTCCCTGCCTACTCTCTGGAGAGCCCGGCTAATGCCAACAGCAGCTGCAAAGTTAGGCTATGTCTCCCCTGCAGTGGCCAAAAAACAACCTGAAAACCAAATCCTAAAAACGTTCATAAAACTGAGTTTTTTGTCCACTGCTTGTCAAAAGCTGCTGAAAAAACGGCCGTTATTGACACGTTTTTTGTCTTCAAGTCTGGTTTTTAATGTATGCATAAATCAAGCCAATGGATGTAACTCCACTCTACAAAAGGCTATGTAAAGCACATTATTGCATCTTTTGTAATCTTGTAGTCGTTTTATGGCTTTTGACGCTAATAAAGTTTTCTAGCTTTTGTCGCTAAAAAATCCGGAGTTTTGTGCCAAAATCCGGATTTTAGCACCAAAATCCGTAAAAATCTTAGCGGCAAAAGCGAGAAAACTTTATTAGTGGCAAAATCCGTAAAAAAACCCAAAACTGATTTTGGCGGCAAAATTAGTAAAAACCGGCTTTTAGCGCCAAAATCCGTAACAAAAAGTCTATGGGACCTCTTTACAGTCATTTCTTCAGTGTGTTTAGAAAACGAAAACCACTGAGAAAACTGACATTTTTCTGTGCAGTGGAGACATAGCCTTAGGCCATGTTCACACGGCTTATTCTGGGATGGATTGGAGCCACACTGCGCGCCGGATTTGCGCTTCAGCACGGCTCCAATCCGTCCCAGTAACTAAGGTAATCCACAGTTCTCATAGAGAACTATGGGTTCCGTCGCTCCTCCCCGCTCGGCGAATCCGCCGCGGGGGGGAGAAAGTGACGTGCACATTATTTACGGCGCGTACGCGACGTAAATAATGCATTGTCTATGGGGCCAGCGAGCAGCTCACCCGCCGCGCCCCCGCTCCCAGCCCCGCCCCTTATTCACGCCGTATTGCGGGCGGGATCCGGCCCGCAATTACGGCTTGAATAAGCCATGTGAACCGGGCCTTAGTGTACAGTTGTGAAATCTGCTTGGCAGTTTTAAACTGTCCTTGCAGAGTTCAATGCCAACTGCCCGGACTTAAAGGGGTTTTGCCATGAAGTAAAATTGATGTGGGAAACTTGCAAACTAAACAATAAACATTTTCACCATTCATCATTATGAAAAATTCTGCACCGTTTTTGTCTTAGTTGCTCTCTTAGTGATCCATTGTTTACAGCTCGTGTCCAGGGGATACGACCAGGGCTGAGAGCTACTCACTCCTGGTCGCACATGCTCAGACATCACCTCTCCTCTCAGGCAGCTCCTGAGTGTTCAAACCCCGGTGCTGTCATTCTACTCCCGTCCTCTGTTCTCCTTAGTAATTAGTCAAACAGTGCAAATAAATAAAAAAGAAACCTCAATGAGGTCTGTGCATTGATAAGGAGGAAAAAAAAAAACACAGGTTAAGTTCCTGCAGGGATTTGAACCTAGGACCCTTGTGCTGTGAGGTAAAAAACTTTACCTCTCAGCTACTCACAGCTTTATACATAAACAGACCTTTCTTTGACTAGAGAGCTCAAATGCCTGGTGATGTCATCCTGCTGGGTCACATGATATGCAATTCAAACAAATCACACACGCCCTCTTCACACAGAGCTGAAGAGCTGGATACAGGAGGTATGAAATGACATTGTGGTAAAACCCCTTTAATTAATGGGTGGCCAGCATCAGTATGAGCCCAGACTGTGCCCCCACCTCCACCTCTTAAGTTGCGTGCCTACCCGCCCCACCTACCCTCAGAAGCGTGCCTGTAGCTTTTTGTGGAACCAGTGATGAAATTTGGTGCCATGTTTTACTCCCTCTCCATCCAGGTAGCTCCCGATTTATGTTACAAGGAGACATTGCTGTTAAACGGAACAGGAATGCTGTGATCTGCAGAGGAAAATCCTGTCTCTGGTCAAAATCAGTAGACGGTTGGGTCCACGTGCCTTACACGTTGTCTAACAACTACAGTATGTACCAGTCTCTTCACATATGTCTATGAAGTACAAGGTTATATGTGATTGTTCTGAATAAGTTATAGACATGTTTGGGTTGCAGCCTCGGAGGAGAAGACACTCATCCAAGCTGCCATGGAGGAAGTAGCAGTTCTTACATGTGTACGGTTCATTCCACGTCATGGAGAGCCCAGTTATTTGAGAATCCAACCCTATGATGGGTGAGTGCATGACTTCAAACCTTTTCAGTATGCAATTATGGACTTGGGTCTGAAAGGCACATATAGATTTTCAATTTAAAGGTATTGTTAGAAAAATCTGATTAATAAGGTATAACAGTGGCAACAAAACTTAGCACAGAAATAAGCCAACCAGTAGTCGCATGCAAGTAATATGAAGCGTGTATCAAAAAATAAATGCAGGGACTTACTAATGAACAATGGACATCAAGGAGGATGGTGACAAGGGCATTGGTAGAGATAGGTGTATAAATGACTGGAATACAGACGCAAGACACCAAAAAACACCTGACTCTAAACACTAAGTTTCCTTAACTTGGTCCATAACCTGTCCCTAAAGCTAACCCCAACTCTGACCATATCCCTACCAAAGTCTCTGACTAAGCTGGCCTCACCTAAACAGCTCAAATCAAAGAGAATTTAGGAATAAACAATGCAAGACTGACACAGAACTAAAGACAAACAGGGCTCTTACAAACTAGGAACAGATAACTACCAAAACAGACTAAATTTGCAAAAAGCTCACAAACAAAAAAAACCAGCTACCAGTATAGACAGCAACCGGTCACAAGGAGAAAATATGCTTTATAGAGGGCTAGCAAAAAAAACCCCCTAAAAACCCAAGCCCAAAAAGTGGCATGGTAGTGATGCCCAAGAGCAGTGTGAGGCAAAATGCTTTTAACAGCCCCCACCTGATCTTAAGTGGAGAAAAAAAATGGCAGAAAAATTCCAGATATTCATAATATAAGACAGAAATGGAAAATAAATGGGGGGGTTTTCATTTCTGACAAGTTTCCCATTGCACATTTTTTTCCCTAGCCCGTCCCCAGATCACTCACCCTGTCACGTTAAACACCCCTATCAACCCCAAGCAGCGTTTGTAGAGTATGGGGACATAAGAAAAAAATTTTGGGGAAAATAAGTTATGTTGATAGTTGGTGAAAATTTGAAGCGTAATAAGTATATAGCTTTGTGGGCGATCCTACTCATTACTCCTAGTGACTGACAGCCGTCCCTGTGTGCGTAGACAGCTGTCAATCATTGATTAAAATGACCCACTGGACTCCTAAGTTCAGAATGAGCATGAAAATAAATTAATAAATTACAAGTTGTACTGAAGATTTTTCCACTAAATTATATATGAATCATACAAGCTCCTTCTCTTCTATGCAGGAAAAACTATTCTCTTAAACTGGCAGCCACCAAAGTGCCCCACTTTGCCTAGTTGTCTGCAAATGGTGAACGGGGATTTGCCAATTTATAGGGTAGGGTACGTTGTTAGGGGAATCCTCTTGTTTCCAAAATGGGGTAAAATGGGTTTAAGGGCCTCTAAACCTAGAGCTGGTGGTGGGGGGCCCGGTTTTATGAGTAAAGATTGTGGAATGGTTGTTTGTCTGGGCCCCTTATTTTCTCCATGTTGGGGTTTTTTAAGAGTCAGATGTTAAGTCATCTTTTAAAAGGGGTTTTCTCAAACAAGGGTTGCGCTTTTTTTTGTTAAAGACTTGCAAAAAAAGTCACTTTGCTACATATGTCCCCTTAAAGTGTCCCCACCTTTTTCCTAATATCCCCCTTGTTAGGCTGCATCAGCCCCCTTTGGGCGTATAAACTACAAATGTTTGATCTATTCATTTGGCTGCCCCGACTGGTTTATACTACAGACCTGCTTCTACTGCAACTAGGGAAGCCAGTAACCACACCCCTGAATTCAAAATGAAACCAATAAAACAGGACTGAGGATAGATGAATCAATGTAGTGAGACAACCCCTTTAAACCTCCTAGCCTGAGTTTTTCTTGATATGATAAATATTGCGATTAAAAAATCTCATGTTTTGTACTGGGTTCTTTTATCTTTTATGTTTGCTCTTTGACTTGATTTTTTTGGATGTTCCATAATTGATGTTTTTTTTCTCATGGTGTCGTCCATGGCGCACAAATTCTAAGCCATTGTTTGACATTGTTTGCTGTTTTTTTTTTTGGGGGGGGTGCATTTTTTATTTCTTGTACATGTGTAATTGTTGCTTTGTTTATTGCAATGCCAAAAATAATCACTATAAAAAAAAAATGTATTTGTGAATCTATTTAGCAAACCTAATGCTAGCAGATTGGACTGCATGGACAACATAAGAGATTCCATTTAATCTGGAAGTTTTAGACTGGTTGCTATAAATGAACTGCATGACAACCACATTGTAGAGTAGATTTCTAGGAATCAGTGGATCTATGTAATTCATGCCATGCTATTTATATGTAGATGTAAGCTTGGTTTACCTACTATGGATTTAGTGAGTGCCTGCAGTCTTTACATTTTTTTTTTTTAATTTACACTACAACTACTGTGGGATACAGACAAAGAGCATTTGGCAAGGTGCAGTGGTGGCATGAAGACAGCTCGATATCAAGGAGCTGCAGACTCCAGGTGCCACCGATGAATGCTTTGTTGTATGAAGTTTATCAGCAATATAGCATTCAGTGGAATGTGTCACAATTTTCTTTCGGTTGGGATTGTTATGTCTTTTTCTGCAATCAGTCATATGGCAGAACAGTAGTCCTCTATGTGTGCCCTACAATCATACTTGCCAACCTTTTAATTCACAAATCAGGGAGATTTTAGCCCACCCCAAGAACAACCCAGATGCTTGGAAGAGTCATTTTAGGGTGTAGTTTGCATCCAGAAAAAAAACCAGTAGAGTTGCCTGGTATTCCTCCTGGATAGTTGTCAGGTCTAGGCCCGCCACCAAGGCTGTATTGGCAGTACGTGAGTCAGGGGCCCCGATCAAAGTTTTTTGTTTTTTTTTAAAACAGGGGGCCTGTTGATAGGGTGCAGAATATGCACTGGTAATGGGCAGGAGGGACAATTGCTTTGGACTGAATAAGGCCCTAAAATTACTAATGGTAGTCCCATTCAGGTCTCCCGATGCTGCATAAGAATTATACAAGTCAGGCCCCATTTACATCACATTATTAAATCTGTGAAAAATGTATCCCCATGGATACTGTGGTGGGACTATGATGGAGCCGTAGAGAACCGCTTTTGTGTCCAGTGTAAAAACCGTGTATGTTGGATAAATAGAGCAAATGTAGTCCAATTAGAATTCCGTTTGTCCTGTGGATCTCTAGGGCCCAGTCACAGCCCCACCAAAGTATTTGTCAGGATAAATTTGGGCTATGTCCTATAGAGCTCTGTGCGCTCTCACAGACCCACCTAATTATCCATTGAGATAATTTTGGACTATGTTTGCCCTATAGAGCTCTGTAGCCCTATTATGGCCCCACATAGGTATCTGTTAGGATAATTTTTTACTATGTTTGCCCTATAGAGCGCTGCGGCCCTGTCACGACCCCACATAGGTATCTGTTGGGATAATTTTTTTACTATGTTTGCCCTATAGAGCTCTGTAGCCCGGTCATGGCCCCACATAGTTATCTGTTGGGATAATTTTTTTTACTATGTTTGCCCTATAGAGCTCTGTAGCCCGGTCATGGCCCCACATAGGTATCTGTTGGGATAATTTTTTTACTATGTTTGCCCTATAGAGCTCTGTAGCCCGGTCACGGCCCCACATAGGTATCTGTTGGGTTAATTTTATTTAATTTTGCCCTATAGAACTCTGTAGCCCGGTCATGGCCCCACATAGGTATCTGTTGGTAATTTATTATTTGGTTTGCCCTAAGAGCTCTGTACCCGGGTCAGGTCCCCCACTGTACGGGATAATTTTTTATATTTTTCCCAATAGACTCTGTCCTTACCCCCCCGGATCAGGTCCCACAAATATTTTTAATCATGATGGATACCATGAACGAGGGCAAAAAATGTGATGGTCGCTGTCACAACTTTTGACGTATTTATCCTCAATAGGTCACAAACTTGCACAAACGGTGTCTACAAGTATTCAGCTATTTTCCAGGAAAATATTTAGATATGTAAAAAAAAAAGAAAAAAAAAAAGGGAAATTTCAAAATCACATTAACAAAAAACAAAACAAAACACCCCTGTAATGAAATATATTGTGAGACATGAGCTCTGTGCGTCTGTACCTGGATTAGATGATTTAGTATATGCTGTTCGGGTGGGAAGGTTATTGTATTGAGAATCATCCATTCCATGGGTGGCAGGCCAAAGAGAGTTAATTAAGCAATTAGCACATTAAGATAAACACAAAAGTAATTTATTTTATAACCTTGAATAGGCATTTAGTTTGCAGATGTAGAAATTCTCACTACTGTTCAAAGTAATGACCTGGTTAATTGCCATGTTTTGTACAAAGCAGATTGCAGGCATGTAAGTCAGCCATCATTAGGTGCCTATTAGCACATTCCAATAAACACCTTTCCCATCTGGACTGCACCTGTTTTCCAGTAAATATATATTTGCTGACACGAGCCTGTATAGAATTGACAGGACTTCATTACCGTGCATCACAGTCCATTTTCATGATCCTTGGCCAAATTCACAACTCCTTGTTTTTTAGAAGTTCCTCCTCAATGGGGAACCAGCAGCAGTTCCTGTTACCCTATATCTAGAAGGACAGAACAGCCCGGTCTGGAGCTTTTCTCTGGACTCTGGTAGGGTGTGGACTAGCCTTTTGAGTGCACTGTCTCTGATCAGACTTGGACTGGCCAACAGGAGAGCAAGGGAAACCCCTAGTAGTAAGGTGACCAGAAATTTTGGGAGCTTAAGAGGGACACCCCAAAAAATTGCATATACCACTCTCTCTTTACAACACCCCACACCCTTTCACACATGGTCACGCCAACTACACCCACCTACCATGTAACGGCTTTGGAAGAAAGCTAATTAAGGGGTTTGGCATCACCAAGCTTTCCTGGATGTTAGCCTATTCAGCATCCAGGGAATGCTGCCAAACTGTGCCTTAACCTAAACCATTACACTACAACCAATATTTCCACCATACAGTGACCATATAGTGGTAGATACCAAGTGTACACAGGCTCTGCAGACTGTATATTACCTCCATACAGTGATCGTATAGTGGTAGATACCAGTGTACACAGGCTCTGCAGACACATAACTGACACAGTGCAGTTACATTTAAAGGGAACCTTTGAGCATTTCATGCTCAAATCTTATTCATGAACAGGTGTTATCCCCGCCCACCTGGAAGATATTCACATGTTTCTACCTATTCAAAGTAATAGGTTAAACAGTTGTGAGGTGGGCAGGGCTAGCCTCAAGTGGGCAGGGTAATAAAAAAGGCCTCTTTTCATGACTCTTTTCTGGCTGAAAACTGCAGATTTGAGAACTAAACACTCTAAAACTGCTGCATCTTACAGAATAAGGGACACAGCGCTGGAAACAACAGGTCTGACACTGGCTTGTGCTGCCCTCAGCAAGGGGGGCATAACCTATGTGACAGGTTCTCTTTAAGAACTCACAGGTGACATCTTTTCTGATCTGAGTCATTCACTTTCCTTATTCTTCTCCATATGGCCCAGACTATCATAACATCTTCTCCTGGCCATGACTCATTCCTGCAGAATTTACCACACAAATATTTTAGAATCCTTATTTTTCCAACACTTATATACCTAGCTACCTACAGGCGGGGGGTATATACCTACCAACTGGGGGGTTTCCTATGGTAGGATGCCTGGGGGATGGGGAGTCACCCATCGTTCCTATATAGGCCCCAATAAAGTAGGTAGGTATATATGTCCCTCCAGTAGGTTATAGGTACATAGGGCCCTGAGTCTATAGGCGGGTATATGTCCATATTTTCTGCAGGCATTTAACTTTCCCACCATATTCTGTAGGCAGGTAAATGTCCCCCGTAGGCAGGTATAGGTCCCTCATAGGCAGGTAAATGTCCCCCATAGGCAGTATAGGTCCCCTATAGGTTACCATAGGCAGGTAAATTTCATCCATAGGCAGTATAGGTCCCCTATAGGTTACCATAGGCAGGTAAATGTCACCCATAGGTGGGAAATGTCCCCCATAGGCAAGTAAATGTTCCCCATAAGCAGGTAAATGTCCCCCATAGGCAGTATAGATCCCCAAAGGCAGGTAAATGTCCCCCATAGGCAAGTAAATGTCCTTCATAGACAGGTATATGTCCCCCATAGAAAGTATAGGTCCCCTATAGTCAGGTACAGGTCCCTCATATGCGGATAAATGTCCCCCATAGGCAGTATAGGTCCCCTATAGGCAGGTATAGGTCACCATAGGCAGGTAAATGTCTCCCATAGGCAGTAAATGTTCGCCATAGACAGGTACATGTCCCCCATAGGCAGGTATACGTCCCCATAGGCAGGTAAATGTCCCCCATAGGCATTAGAGGTCCCCATATGCAGGTATAGGTCCCTCATAGGCAGTGTAGGTCCCCCATAGGCAGGTATAGGCCCCCATAGGCAGATATAGGTCCCCATAGGCAGGTAAATGTCCCCCATAGGCAGTATAGGTCCCCATAGACAGGTAAAGTCCCCCATAGGCAGGGCTTTAGATCGGCGTTAAAAATAAAAAAAATACCAGTACTCACCTCTCTCCCCCGCTGCACTGAGGGACCCGCTCATCTTTCTCTTCTTTCCGGCACAGGTGTCGTGTGTCTTCAGGCCGTGCAGGCAGCGGCCCTCAGGAGTCCTCTGTGGAGCAGGGAGCGCTCGCTTTCTGCTCCGCAATAGCATTTTCAACTGTATGTGCTTCCAGAGGAGGCGCATACAGCTGAAAAATTCGCTGGTGCTCCGGGCCCATGGCAGTGGCCTGGAAGCCCTTGATGGACGCAGGTGACAAAGATGTGCCTAAAGTGGGACATCTAGTCACCTTACCTATTAGGCCTCTGTGCATGGTGGGCCCCTGGGAATGGCAGGCCTGGGGCTGCTTTTCAGTCAGAAAGGAGGGAAAGGCTATGTCTACACAGCACGGGTGTTTAATTAGGTTTACAGCAAATTCAGTATCTGCCGAAAATCCGACTGTACACAGTGCTGTGTAGACCGCAATGAAAACTCTGGTGGAATTCCTGTAGATTTTCAAACCTGTTGGCTCTTCCGCAGGATTGCCGCCGGATTCCCGTACATTCAATGTATGGGGCCGACGGCAAATACGAAAACTAACAGCCGAAGGCTGCGTTCCAGTGATATTAAAATGCCATCGAAGTTTGGACGGCATTTTAACATTGCTGTGTAGACTTAGCCAAAGATGGCAGAAAACAAGAGGTAGGTGCAGTCATGTACAGTAGCTATAGTTTGGGCTACAAGGAACAACCTTACTGTTCTATTTTCTATCATTCCCTTATGTCTAACAAGCATATTTCTTTGCTATGATTTGTGTAAAATAGAGGCATAAAGAGCAGCAGGTTGAGGAGATACAAAACCAGGAGAGTTTTTTTTTTGCCTCAATTTTGTGCAAATTCACCAAAAAGACACAAAATCATCATATGTGAATAGACCCAACGCAGGTTAAAAGCAAGACAAGGGACGGCTTTTTACTGATCCTGACACTGATGTGTTGGTTAATTTAACCGACTCCTTCTTGCTGTGATTGGGGTCAGCCCTCGGCCTTTCATGCCACACGCTTTATTAAACACCATTCCACTTTCATAACAGTAAATTGGAGGCAATCAATGGCTGCGGCCTTGTTTTAATCTTCTTATCAAAGAGATGAAATGCTAGAGCTGTGATTGCTGGCCTACTTGTGATGCACATTATGCAGCTTTATGGTACCTCGGATTTTTTTATGCTGATGGTTTATAATTATACAGAGGGGGTGCAGGACATGTGTTTCAGGCGCTTGATATCAAAAGGGGCACCAACAAGCTACAGCCTTGGAAAGAGGGGACACATTGAAAAAGTAGAAAACAAAATCTTTGCCCCGGGTGAAGGAAAGCCAAGCTATGCCTCTCACTTATATATGACACTATAATCTCACTGTAGTCATTATGCTTATTACTACTACCTTCATTACCTTTATTGCCAAAGTCATAATGAATGCTGTGCACTTTCTTCAGATCTTTCCCTCGGCCTAGTTTAGTAAATTCACCTGCCTAATCTGTGATGGTATGCATTAAAATAATAATAGCATTTATACATATTAATAATACATTGGGCAGTAAGCTCTGGCATCTGCAAGTAGCCAGAATTATATCATTTAAAGACATAGGCGAGGCGCGTTGAACTTTAGATGCCATTTATAATCACATGAAAAAGACTTTCATACGTTAAGGCGCATAGTACACTGAAAACGAGACGCGATAATTCACTTCGAAGCGCCTTGGTTTTACAACCTCCAACAATTCGGGCGGGCCCCAAAAATCAACTTTGTTTGGGATCCCCCAAAAATCAACTCCACTGGTGGGCCCCCAAAAATCAAACTTCCCCTGGTGGGCCCCAAGAATCAACTCCACTGGAAAGGGCCCAAAAATCAACTTATGGTGGGTCCAAGATCAACTATGGTGGGTCCAAGAATCAACTTCCCCTGGTGGTCCAAGAATCAACTCCAGTGGTGGGCTCCAAGAGTCAACTCCACTGGCAGGCCCCAAGAATCAACTCCACTGGTGGGTCCCAAGAATCAACTCCACTGGTGGGTCCCAAGAATCAACTCCACTGGTGGGCCCCGAGAATCAATTCCACTGATGAAATCTGAGAATCAACTCCACTAGTGGTCCCCAAGAATCACTTCACTGTGGGGGTCCCCATAAGAATCCACTCCACTGGTGGGCCCCAGGCACCTCAGTCTAACACTAATGTTCCAAGGTGGCCTGGAGGAATCTCACACAAACCACACTCCTAGCATTGAGAATCTGGACTTGAAGCTAAAGGGAGCACCTTGGATGCAAGGCACATATTAGGGAGTTTTTCAAAAAATGCGTTTATATTTGATTTGCCAAGTTATACTGTCCAAGCTTTTTCATTTGTTGTATTATAATAGGTGATGATAATATTTGTTTGCCTTCTCTTTCATTTTCCTGCAGATGCTGGTCCTATGTTGGTCGTGTAGGAGGTGCACAAGACCTGTCCCTCATGAAATCAGGATGTCTGCACTGGGGTATAATACAGCATGAACTGCTTCACTCCCTGGGCTTCCAACATGAGCAGTGCCGCAGTGACCGAGACAAGTATATCCGCATAAACTGGGGAAACATCAGCCAAGGTATGACCGGCCGGAGTAGAACATGCACCCTTGTTCGTAGGCAATAGATTTTTTGCTCTAGACTTTTAAGGTGGCCCCCTATCTTTAAAAGCAAAATTGGGCCAAACCCCCCTTTTGGTGGGCCTGGTTTTACTATTTATGTAAGGGGGTGTGCCCCCTCTCCCCCTTTTCAGTGTTGGTTTTCCGGGAAATTTTTTCTGAAAGGCCCCTTTTTACCTCTTTTATGGGCAAAATTTGGGATTGCCAATGGGGTTTTTGCCTTCCTCTGGATCAACACTGTATGGTAATAGGTTGGAATTGATGGTATTTTTCTGTTTCCAACCTTATCTACTATGTTATGTTACTATCCTGGGAGAAAGAAGGCTCAAGCATGTGAAATTTAAACTCAATATCCTTTTGTTTTCAAGAAAGATAACAGTGTCTGGCAGAAGCTTATTTCCTTCTGAAAACACATGTGCGCCCAGCTGATCCTAGCTTGCATTTTTAAAAGGTGATTGGAAAAATAGCTATTGAAAGTGTATGGCCCCCAATTGCCCCAATATTGTACCAATACTGATGAACTGATGATCGCGCACTTATGCACTACTCCATCTTCTGTTTTTTAGGGAAAGTGTTTAAAATTTTACAGAAAAGAAAAAGGACTTTTTTTAAAGTAAAAACAAGAGTTGCTTGGGGGTTTTTAAATTTGGGCAGTTTTTTGACAAAAAAGATTTGGGCCAAAATGCAGGGGGTTAAAATTTGGTTAAAAAAGTGGGGGGGGACAAATGTTCCCTTTTTTAAAATTAAAAAACCCCCCTTTTTACCCTTGTAAACGGGGTTTCACTGTTTTTAGCCCCAAATTTTGGCTCCCTTTTAAATTTTATATAAAAAAAAATTGGCAACATAAATGCTTTAAAAAAAAAAACCTTTTTTTTTTCTTTTTTTTAAAAAAAATATATTTTAAAAATACTTTTGCGGGGCCCTTCGGGTTTTCCCCACATTTTGAAAAAAATTTTTTAAAGGGGGTGAAACAACCCCTCATCCCATTGGGCCCGAACATTTTTATCCCGGGCAGGCCATTTTATGAGGAGATGTGCCGTTTGACTCTAAAACACGGGACCCGCGGGTGCAAATTTCAAAGGCTTGACGCCCCTTTTCTTCGGGGTATTTTTTCCTTTTCCCGCCTTTTCAACCCCCCCCTCTTCCCCTTTTCTCCCCTCCCCTTTCCCCGCAGTGAAAACGGCCCCCCCCTAACCCAACTAGGGGGTCTGAGGAGTGCTGTGAGCTCCCCCCGCAGGGGGGCAAAAGCCTGGGGCACCAAAAAACTTTTTGGGTGCAATCCTTAAAAGGGTTTTGAGGGCCCCTCTAATTACGAAGTTTAGAACCCGGCTGGGACTAAAAAGGGAGCCTGGCAATGAAAAAAGAACCAGCCCCCCTATAAAAATTTCCCCCCGTACTGGAAATAAAAAAAAGGGTTTTTGCAATACAACAAATTTTGCTTAAAAACCCCCCCCATCCCCCCTCATTTCTTAAATTAAAAATTTTTTATACACACAAAACCCGAATGGGGGAAAATAAAAGAAAAACCCCAAACCCCCTTTTACCAAATTTGATATCCCCTTTTGTCACTTTCTGTACCCCCAAAAATTTTATGCATTCCTACACCCGAAATGAATTATTTACACATGGAAACCAATTAAAATTAAATTACTAACTTGCCTTAGAAGGGAATTGCACTTTTTACTAAGAAATAATATAAATTCCCCCAAAAAAGTATTTTTTATTACAACTTGAACCCCCAGAAATGAATTTCCTTTTTGCACTTTTATTCAGAGATTAATTACACCCTACAGCGAGATTACATTACACACGTACCCAGGGGATTTCATTTTTCCCTGTACCCCAGAGATTAATTTCAACCCTACAAAAAGGGTTACATTTTCACACTGTACCCCAGGATTAAAATTACCAAACCTTTCCCCAAAAAATTACATTACTCACTTACCCCGATTTCTACATTACAACTGTAAAACCCCATTTTTATTACACCATTTCCCCCGAAAATTTAAAAATTACTAAATGGGACCCGAGATTACGCTTACCCAAATTTTACCCCCAAAATAATAACGCATTATTCACCCTACCCGAGATTACATTACAAAAATGTACTGCAGGGGCGTTGTAGGGGCCCAATTTCTTCCCGGGGCCCCGGGGTTTTTCCCTTTTTTCAAACGGCTTATTGCTTTCGAGTTTGGTTCAAAACGCAATTTCGCTTGTGTTTTGGAAAACCACCGTGTCCCCCTGTGCTTTTCAATCCGGAAAATGTAATCCTTAGCTCTTTAGGAGAGCTATTTAAATTTCGTAATTGCGGTTTGCATGTCTGGCGTAAATTTAAGCCAAAAAAAGCAGAGAATTTCGCCCCCAATTTACGCGTTTTTGAAAATTTTTTTTCATTCCCCTACCCCCACACACTCACCACTCAGACACTCAGACCCCCACCCCCAATCAACACACTTAGGGGCAAACATACGGGCATACACCACTTTAGGGAAACACACCAGACACCCAAACCCAACACACCACACACACACTCAGACACACACCCACACACCCCAGACCCCACTTAGAAAAACCCCGACGGGCAGACTTTCACACACCCAAAAAAAAAACAGGGCCCACACACTCCACACTCACACACACAACACCCACACTCGGGCCCCTCACTCAGGGCACCAAAACACACAACACTTCAGAAAAACACACACACACTCAGGAAAAAAAAAAACACACTCAGACACAACCACACACTTGGAAAAACCATCCACACACAAAAAAAGACACCAAACTCCCTCAAAAAACACAACACTCAAAACCCCTCTCTCACCCCACACCCTAGACACCCCTCCCACACACACCTCGACACCCCCCCACCCCAAAACCCCCACCCCAAAACTCAGGGCCTTCTTTACACACACCCAGACACTCTTCACACACACACCCCTGCCCCAGACAGAGGACACCCCTCGGAAAAAAACACCCCACAAAACACACTCAGACAAAACACAGTACAGTTTAAATTTATGAAGGTTTTTGTGTTTCCCTTATTTTTCTTAAAGCAGGGCCTGGGCTCTAACCCGTGAGGTTTCCCCATCAATGGGGGACCCCCCGGGATTTGGGAACCCGTGGGGCTGTGAAAACCTTTAGGAAAGGGCAGGACACTTTCCGCAGCAGGAGATGCTCCCGGGGCCCGAAAATCACAGCGGGGGGGGAGCCCGGGGAACACAAACAGGGGGGGAGCCTCCACTGGGGGGACCAAATCCTGGCCCGTGCTTTTTTTGGAACTTCCTCCTCTGGCAGTGTGAGAGCCGGCGCCCCCCCCCCCCTCAGCTCCCGGGGCAGCTCCCGCAAATCGCCTCCCCCCCCTCCCTGCACTTTGCAACCTCCTGAGCTTGTGTGGTCCGGCACCGGGGAAAACCAAACTCAATAAAAAGTTTGCTGCTTTCGGCCCGCAGCCCTGGGGGCCGGCGGTTGGGAATCGGGGGACGGCCCGCTTTGTTCGGGGCTTGTGCCACGAAAAAAACCTGCCTAGCGGCGCCACAGCTGAAATTTGATTATATTACTCCGAACCCCAGAGTTTAAATTACATTACACACTGAACCCCAAAAGACAAAACTTTTAAAAAGGGAAAAAACCCAGAAATTTATTTTTGGTTAAAACTTATATAGAACACGGGACACACTAAAAACCCATTAGGGGGTTTTCACATAAAGGGGTTTTTCGGCACGGGTCATTTGTCGTTTGCTTGTTGGAAATTTGGCGCTTTGCTAAGCGGGAATTTCCGATGAGGCAAACAACCCAGACTCCCCAAAGGGCAGTTTATCTCCCTTTCCATCCTTTATTTTGTTTTTTGTCCCGAAAATGCCTCGAAGAATACTTTGTACATTTGGACAATATGCGCCAAAAATTTACTCAAGAAAAAATCGGGTTGTAACCCTAAACAACAACAGTTTTTAAAACTTTGGGAAAAAATGAAAATCATTTTCCCTGCCCGATTGGACGCTGGTTCGGGAGGCAGATCCAGCACTAAATTCCGTCCCCAAATTTCGCTTTCCCTATCTTTTCATAAAATGTCCCCCTTAAGAATGTTAAACACGGCGGGATATGGGGGGCTTGCTTTTGCCTCTGCTATATGCCGGGTGTTTTAGAAGAAACGTGAAAGGCCAGCCCAAACATTTCCCAAAAAGGGCCCCGGGGCCCCATTCATTTTTTTTTTCCACGGCGCGTAAGTGCAGGGGAAGAAGGGACAGGGTGGGTCCCCGGGGCTGTACATTATTTAACATCTCACATAAACAGTACATCCCCCCACTCACATGCACCCCAAAATGCCCTAGCCCCCTTGTCCCCCCCTTCCTGTCCCCCTGTAGCCCTTGGTTTTATTTGGGGAATTTCGGCGGGGCTTCTCTTTTCTCTGATGGGGGCCCTGAGCATAGGGGAAGTGGTTTTACAAGATACAGCCCCAGATAAAAGAGTGTGCTGGACTGTGGCAGCTTTTCTGATTGGTAAACGCCCCTGTTTGACCCCCTGCCCCTACCAATCGGGTGCTGCTCTCCCTCTGCACGACACTTAAAGGCTCCCAACCTTCCCTGCCCCCCCCCAAGATCAGGGAAAATATGGGAGGAAAAAGGGGTTAAACTTCTTCCTCCTCTGTGCTCTCTCTCCCCACTTAGAGTACTAAAGCTTTTTCTTATGGATAATTTTTTTTGAAAGGCAAAAAAGGGGGGGGGACCGCCACCACCCAAAAAAAAAGTGGGGGGGACCATTCCCCTCTGCCCCCCCCTAAATTTAACACCTTTTGGCCACATGAAATAAAAAACTTTTTTAAAGTTTTTTTGAGCGATTATTTTTGAAAAAATTTAAAAATTGGCACAGTTTTTATTTTGATAAAAATTTTTTAGATCATGCAAAAAATTTTTTAGGTTAAAAACCCTGTGTTTAAATTTTTTAAGATGCGCCTTTTCCCGGTGTTTTCCGGGTCATTTTGGGGGCCAGCAAATCACCCTTCCAGAATAGGGGCCGGGTGGATGTGTGTGGACGTCATGACTGGGATGTTAAAATGGTTGCGATTGGCTGGAAAAATAAATTTGACCTCGTTTTACATAAAAACACCCCCGTTTCCTGTTTCGGGCCTCAGTGTCTCTCAGCGTCTCAGGCAAAAGGACGTCGCTCGCTTGTGCCCAAAACAGTTTAAAGGGGGAAATTTTTTCTATTTTCAAAAAGGGGAAACCCTTTCTATTAGCTGTGACCCTTACAATTTATTTTAGTTAAGTTTTGGAAAATTTTATGCAGTTGGGGTAAAAGAATTTTAAAGGGGAAACCCTTCCGCTGAAAAAGTCAGGGGGGGGAGCTTTGGGGGGGGGGGCCCCCGCGGGCGAAAAAGAAAAGCTCTAAAAAAGAATACTGGATAAAGTTCACCAAGACTTAGTGTGGGAAAAATTGCACGAAAAAAGTTTTTATTTTTAACATTTTTTTCTTTTGAAATATTTCCGGGAAAAATTGGGCAGCCTAAAATTATATTAGGATCACTTTTTTTTCTAGTAACGAAGGGTCTTTTTTTAGGTGAAAAACTCCATTTTTAAATTAAATCAGTATAAAATTCTGTGGTGCTCATTTTAAATTTTCCCATTCCACTTTGTTGATATATCCACCTTCCCACTTAAATTTAAATTCCAGCAATTTTTTTTAGTCCCCCACAGGTGAATTGAAAGGTCCCAAAAAAATATTTTTGTTTTAAATAGAAAAACTTTAACCCAATTTACTTTTTTTTTTATTTTGGCGCACTACGCTTTTTTCTTTGAGGCACTTGAAACTTAAATTTGAATACACCCAATTTTTAGTCCCCCACGGGGTGAATTGAAAGGTGCCAAAAAAAAATCTTTTTTTATTTATACGAATACATAACAATACTTGTTTTTTGATTTGGCGCATTACAGCTTTTTTTCATTGAGGCGTTTGCATTTAAAAATCTGAATCCAGAAATTTTTTAATATTTCACCACAGGTAAAAATTGAAAGGTCCAAAAATACCTGTTTTTTCGAAAAACATAACAGTTACGTTTTTTTTGCATTTTTGCCCCATCCAATTTGTTGATAAAACACCTTGCATTTAAAAATTTAAACCCAGCAATTTTATAGTCCCCACGGGGAAATTTAAAAGGGTCCCAAAATTTTTATCTTGTATTTCCCCGAATACATAAAAAAATTTTACGTTTTTTTTGATTTTGGGCGGGGTAAAAGCTTTGTTCTTTTGAGGAAAGGTTTGGGCACTTAAATTTAATACAGAAAATTTTATAGTGCCACAGGTAAATTTAAAAGGGTTCCCAAAAATTTTCTTGTTTTTTAGAATACAAAACAGATACGGGTTTTTTGACTTTGACGTTTACAGCTTTGTTCTTGAAGGCAGCTTCCCATTTAAAATCTGAATCCAGCAATTTTATATTCCCCAAACCAGGTGAATTGAAAGGTCCCAAAAAATCCCTTTTGTATTATACGAATACATAACAGATACGTTTTTTTTGATTTTGGCGACTACAGCTTTGTTCATTGAGGCAGCTTGAAACTTAAATTTGAATACAGCAATTTTATAGTCACCCAGGTGAATTAAAATGGGTGCCAAAAATCCCTTTGGTTTTAAATAAAATACTTTTCAATACTTTTTTTTTTCATTTTTGGGCGCAGGCCAGCTTTTTTGAAAGATCTTTTTTTGCAGTTATATTTGAACCCAGCAATTTTTTTTTGTTTTTGGGGGAAATTTGAGAAAAGCGTGATTTCCCGTTTTTTAAATAAAGATTTTCCCAAAAACTTTTCCCCAAAACCTTCTAAAATTTTTTATATTTTGAAACATGGAGCGAAATTCAGGTGGTAAGCGAGCAAAGGGGGGGGTAGCACATGGAGGTAGGGGTAAAGAGAAGGTGTTTCCTTCCAGTCCCGGGCAAACAAAAAGCATGCCAGCATGTCTTTTTGGGGGGGCCCGTAAGGCCTGTAAATCGTGGGTCAGGGCCTGTGAATCCATAAAAAACAACGTCGCCAATATGCCCTTTCCCAGTTTTTTAATGAACCTGCATCCGCAGTTTTAAACCTTTCCCTCCCCTCCCCGTTCAAAGCCAAAAAATGTCGTCTTTCCAGCATAAACCAGGAAATCCCCCAAACCCAATGAAGCACCCAAATGTAAACTTGTGTACCCACCACTGTGGATAATCCATTTTCTAAAAGACCTTTTTGATGAAAAAAATGAGGTTGGGGTAAAAGGGGGATGTTAAAAGTAAGGGGCCAAAGAGGTTTATTTTGTCTGTCTGACGCCCGGGTTACTGATGCCATCAGAGGAGGAGAAGGAACCCGGGTCAATGGAAAAACCCCGGGGCGGTGGGGCAACCCCTTGAAACCCCTCTTGCTTGAACCCCCCAAGTTTCCGGATCCCAGAATGTCAGGACGACGAAGGGTCACCTGTTTTTGATGATGTTTGAGGGAAAAACATTTGGGAAATCCAACGTGGTTTTTTCAACAAATTTGCTTGCGAGCGCTTCATCCCTGGGCAGGAGGGAAAACGATGGGGTAGTGTCAGTACGGGTTCCCCCCCCCCAAAAAGGGAGAGGGCGGTCGCAGAAGTCCCTGGGTAAGATTCCCCCAGCCCGGGCCCGCGCAAACCCCCCTCCTCGCTTATGCCGTCAAAAAGGGCCAGGACCTCTCAAGCCCGGGCCTTTTTTGAGCAAGCCCCCTGATTCACCCACGAAAAGTCATATGCCGCCTAGGCCCCAAAAAGATAAGTAGAGGCAAAAAACCTTTGGTGGTTTAACCACCAACCCTGTTGTCAATGCAGCGAATGCATGAGTTGAAATTTGGGGGCAACCAAAATTTTGGGCAAAAAAAGGGCCCGACGACGCCGGGGCCCCCAACCACGTCACACCCCCCTCTGTCTCCGCCTCCTCCGCCACCCCCCAAGGGTTTTCCCCCGTCGCCATTTTTCTCTCAAGTAAAGATTTAGGGATCAGCCCCCGTTCAGCCTTCCCCCCGTCGCCCGAGTTAAAAAAAAGCAACCCCCCAGAGACCCCTTTCCCACCCCTTTTCCTTCCCCCCCGTTTGAAGGAAACCCGCAAAGCTATTCAGCGGGCCCGCTAGGGGCCCCGCCTTTTTTCTTCCAGGTTTGGGGGCAGAAGAAACACTTTAACCCGGGGAACCCCAAAACCAAAAAACCTGAATTCGGCATTTTCCAGGGTTTTGGCCCTTGGAAAAGTTTTCCTTTTTTTTCCGGGGCGGTGGACACAAAATGGGTTTTCCCCCACGTCTTGGCCCTTGCCTGCCCCCAAAAAACCAAAAATGCCACAGGGGATTTTTTTTGCCCGAAAAGCCGTTCCCGCCCTGGCCAGCCCCGTGTCATCTAAAAATTTTAAGCGAGTTGTTTTGGGATCTGTGGCCGGAAAAATCCATCTGACCACCGACACATGGATAGGAAGCCGGCCCAAAGGGCCCCAAAATCTTTTGTGGGCCAAGGGTCACTGGGTGGCTGGGGGGTTTTTCTGGTGGTGGGCGGGGGCTTCAGGCCGGGGCAAAAGCTCTTCAAAAATTTGCAGGGGGTGGTTTCGGGTTCTTTCCCCCCCCAAAGGGCCTCCCGGGTTTGGATCTCGTGCCCCGAGAAACCGGCCGTGTTGAAATTTAAACTGTTTTGGGGCCGTCCCTTTCCCCAGTTTTAGGAGCTGTGGCGGCCTCCGCAAACCCAGACCAACGTGGGTGGGTTTCCAAGAACCTTGTTTCCAGGCAAGGTGGTATGGGTTTAAAGGGGGAAATTTGGGTGCCCTTTGATCGGGAGGCTGGGGACAAAACCCTTGCCTTGGGAATTTTCATGAACCTTGGGCGTCCAAAAAAATTTTTAAAGAACTTCCCGGGTTTTGGGCTCTTGCTGAAAAAGGGCCCAGGTCTGGGGTTCGGGACTTCCGCCGTTTTGCAACCCCCGCTTCGTCCCGCCTGGCTGCGTTGGGGAGCGTCAGCTCGGCCTCCCCGGCAACCGTCCCATTGTTTATGTGGCAACAAAGCTGGAATTTCCCCCTCCAATGCCCCCCAAACCCATTGTTTGGGAGCAGCGCAAAGCCAATTTTCGCAGTACCCAAATGACACCCTGGCCTGACAAAACAGCGGTGCGGACCTCGGGGGGTTTTAACCACCGAGAGGGGGAGGCAGGTGAAAGGAGCTCTGCACCATCCTTTTCCAGTTTTTAAGAAAGCCCCCAAAAAAAGGTCATTTCGGACAAAAGCCCCCGTCAGCATGAATTGTGGTGACTTAGGGTTTTGGAACGATCTTGGACCACTTGAAACCCAAAAGGGGCCCCCCCCCACGACGGAGGGGGGAGAAGGGGCACAGATGCGGCAAAGGAGCCTTTCTCTCCGTCAAAAACCACAAGGCCCCACGTTTTCCCAAAATTTCCCTCGGTCCCCTTTATTAGGCAGTGGTTTTTGGGGTCCCGAGCTGTGCAAAAGGGGGCGGGATCAGCTCTCAGGGGAAACATCCCCAGGCAAGGGCCCGGGCTGTGTTGGGAAACTGTTTCCAGAGGGGGGAGGAGGGGGAGGGTTTTTCCTAGACACCGACGTTACCGGGCAAACCCCGCCTTTGGGGGAAAAATGGGTTTGGGGCGAATTTGAGGCGGAGGAGGAAGATGAGGAAAAAATCAGTTTGGCCCATTTCCCCCGACCCCGAGGCTTGGGAAATAAAGGGTCCATCTTCACATGAGTTCTTGGATCTCCATTTTTCCCCCAAAAAATGATCCTCGCATTAAGGCCATCAAAATGAACCCAAAAGTTTAAAATGGGTTTTGGCCCCCCCACCTGGGGTCCCCGGTACAAAAAAATCAGCACTTTTCCTTTCCCCCCACCCCAAATAGAGAGTAAAATTTCAGGAAATGGAGAAACCCTTTCCCGATTGATCAAAATGGAAAACTTCTGTTGCGTCTTTGGGTTCACGTTCCCAGAATGTCACGGGGGAAAAAAAAAAAAAAAAAAAAAAAAAAAAAAAAAAAAAAAAAAAAAAAAAAAAAAAAAAAAAAACGTCCAAACGACCCTGACAGGGAGTAGAGTGCCAATTTGGGGTAGGGCAGCAGCAGGCCCAAAGGGGGCAGAAGCCCAAAGGGGGACCTTTTCAAAACTTTGTTTACCCCCTCACCAAGCATGCAATGCCCGGGCACCATCCAAAACACAGAGACCCCGCTTTAAAAAAACATGGTTTCCGACTATTTTGCGTCCGAACACCGATGTTTTTGGATGTTTTCCCGGAACCCCCAAAAGACTTCCCGGGTATCCAAAATGGACGAATGGCCCGAGCTTTCTCGCCACGCCATAGAGGGGTTTGGGCCTGCCCCCGCAGGGCCCGCGCATTTTGAGGGGACCTTTTAGCCCCCAGCTGGAGGGAGTAAATTTAAAAAAAAACTATCCCGGGTTTAAAAAATAAAGGTTGGGTGTTTGCTTTCCCCAAGATTTTCAGGCCCTGGATCCCCTGTGATGTTGTGGCCCCAAAATTTTCCCAGGTCACCCATTAGTTGCCGGGCTCTTAAATTTCCCCTCTTTAAACAGAAATGGTCCCCCTTTTAAAAATGTTTTTTTTAAAAAGATCATTTCCCTTTCTGCCCAATTTTTTAAATTTCTTTTTTTACCCTTTTGTTTGGGTTTTTCTGTGAGGAAACTTTTAAAAGACAGCAAGGTTTCATGACAAAACCGTATTCCCTTTTTACTCAAATTTATCCTTTTTAAAAAATTTTTTGCATTGCAAAGGGTTTTTAGGTCATGTTGGCCCCGTGGGATAAAGCTATAATTTTTGGTCCCTTTGGAAAAGAAAAAGTGGCTTTTAATGGGTTTTTTTCCCTCACAATTTTTAATAGTGGGGTGAGAAATCTTTTTTTAATTTTTTGGGGTCCCTGGAGTTTGAGATACAGCAATAAAAATGGTCCCCTTTGGGAAAAGAAATGTGGGTTTTAAATGGGAAATTTTCCCCCAAACACAAATTTTTAAAAAAGGGGGTTTAGGAAAGTCATTTTTTATAATTTTTTTGGTCATGCTGCTTTTAATTCAGCAAAAAACTACGGTCATATTTTTAAAAAAATGTTGTTTTTAAAAGACATTTTTTCTTTTACAAATTTTACAAAAATGGCTCAAGGGGCATGCTTTGAATTTTTGGGGGGAAATTTTTCTTTGAAAGCAGCTATACTACAGGCCTATTAAAAAAATTTTTTGTTTCTAAAAGAAAATTTTTTTCTTCACAATTGGGCCCAAAATGGGTCAAGGGTCATGCTTTGAATTTTTGGGGGATTTTTGCTTTGAAAAGCAGCTATACTAAAAGGTCCCCATTATAAAAAAAAATTTTTTTCTAAAAAGACAAATTGGGTTTTTTCATAAATTTTCAAGAGGGCTCAAAGGGTGATGGGGCTGTCAGAAACAGGAATAGGGAGGACACTGTTTTAAAGGACACATATTTCAAAATTTACTTGTTTTTTCAAGATCTTTTAAAATAGTTTCAAAACCCCGGGAAATTTAGACAAAACCCTTTTTAAAACAATTTAAAAAAGAGAAACCCAAAAACATGGGGGGGAAATTTCCCTCCTATTTTAAAAAAAGTGTTTTCTAGAATTAAACTACTAAAAAACTTGCAGTACAAAATAGCTATATAAATATTCCTCTGAATTGTAAAAGGGGAGGTACAGGAAAAACTTGACCACATGTGGGGTTATTCAGGGGACATGGAGTATTGGAGCACGGACCCGAACAAAATACAGGACCCTTTCCTCCGCACTTTTTAAAATAAGAAAAAGAATGCCAAGAAAAAGGGGCCCCGGGTGGAAAGGGGCTTAAACCCCCATATTTTCCAAGTAAACTCAATTTTTCCCACCAAAACGGAGGGGCAAGCGCTACCCAGGACGGACAGTATATGTCCAGTGAAACTAAAATGGTGGGTTAAAGACTCCTTTTCCGGACTTTTTAATTGGGGGGTTTTGCAGGTTTTGGGGGGCATGCTGCTTTTCCCGGACAGGGATATCAATGTCCCGTTCAAGTAAAATGTGGGTTCAAATCATACTGCCTTCTGTCACTTTTTTAAATTTTTGGGGGGGATGCAGGTTTTAAAGGACAGCTGTGGTACAAGACAGGGATAGTGAATGGGTGTTTTTTTTTTTTTCTGTGGCTTTTATAACCTAAGTGTGTTGCCTAAGTTTGTAGCACGTATCCATTTGACTGTGTGGATGTTAATTCCAGCTTCTCCAGCCCTGTTTGGGTGTAAGAATGAAGGTGTTGTTGCTCTCCCATAGACTTTAATGGTCATCGCTCATAATCGACTGCTCACTATCGACTATCTTGTCGATGATGGCAGACTATCGACCATCGACCGATGTCAATGGCCAACGTAATCGCTCAACACTACTGTTTAGGTCTAAAACTCACTTTTTTGTCCATAGTAACCTATGGGCAAAAAAGTGAGCTTTGGACCTAAACAGTTTCATACATGTGGCCCTAAATTCAATGGCAAAGCAAGACCAAGTTACATAGCTTGCCACAGGCTGTGCTAGTACACTAGTACTTATATATTCTATAGGGGGAAACGCGTCGGCTTGGTATTTATGATTTGGATTGTCAACTGGATTATTTTTCCACATATTTGTGTGTTTGAATATATTATGAATTCTATCTAAATGCGATATTTATGACATCGGTATTGTATAGAGGGGATCGGTAATTCTCTTTGGATTGAATGGTGATTCACTATTATGGTGGCGTGCTCTTAGGGTATATTTGAGTACACACAGTTATTTTTTCCATAGAGTCTGCTTTATAGTTCCTATATTTATCACTATTTATAGCGTTTCAAAGAAGTAGGGAACTGTAGGGATTGTTGGTAAGGGATTAGGTTCCAGGTAGGGGCGCCCTTGTTGGGGCGATTACCCTACGTGTTTTTGTGGATAGGTTAGGGTATTTAGGTTTGTCTAGGGTGTTTTTAGGGTTAGTATAGGTTTTAACATTGTTCTAATAAAGGTATGTTTTAATCTTGTATATTTAGCTGCTAAGTGATTTCAATGGGGTAGTGTGTTCTACACTAGTACTTACTAGTATATCTGTAGGATGTGCAAAGCTGTAGATATCCCTAGCTAGGAAAGTAGTGTAATTGTATTATAGAGACTTAGTTATAGCAGTAATAGGAATGTTAGATTCAGTAAGCTATAGGTTAACATTGAGGTTCTTTCCCCAGTTGTAGTCTGCCTGGTAACAGCAGCGTCATAACCCTCAGCCAATAGGGAGCTGAAACCTGTGCGAAGCAGAAGGGGGGGTTAGCTGCCAGCAGGGGGGATTCAGATAAATAGTGAGACATGTAGTAACTCAGGAATTCTGCCAAGAGAAGTCTGCTGGAGGTTCTGACACAGGAGTGTGGTCAGGAAGGATTACTCTCATCATTCCGGCTGGAAATGAGAGGAGGCAGAGTCGAATGGAAGGCGAGGAAAAAGCCTGAGGACTACTGGACTTGTAAATCGGTACCGTTTTGACAGCAAAAGAAGCCTGGCAGGAGCTGTGGGCAGAGCTTCGCCTCCAGCTGGGAGCATATGTGCGTAAAGGGCAAGAGAGGCCATTGATGCAGCAAAGTGCAAGGTAGCCCCCCCTGAGTGGGGAAAACACTAGAAGACAGTCAGGGTAGAGCGGTGAGGTAGAGCTAGAGAGAGCTCCCTCTGGAACTGCTGTATGAGTGCGTGCAACCGAAGCTGGCTGAGACTCAATGTGGACGGCTGGAATGTGTTGAAGGTGTTATTGCTGGAGGAGGGAAAAGAAAGTAAAGCCACAGTTCTCCCGGTTAACTGTTGTCGTGTCTTACCATTTATACGCCAGTACACTTCATCACAGAGAGTCCCACATCGTCTCTCCCCGCAATTGCAAAGAACGAGAAGGGAGTCCTACCGTTATGCTCCCGCTACTTTACATATCTATTCAATTCAGACGAATATCCTACTGTGTTGACCCAGAAGAAAGCAAAAACTCCCATGGCAAAAAAAGTCAATTGTACTGATTTTAGGAAAAAATTCCTTCCCAACTCCAGATCTGGCAATCAGAAAAATCCTTGGATCAACGATCATTCTCCAGAAATCTAGATATGACATGTATGATATACAATATCTGCCATTTCACATTCATTTACCTGTAATCATGCCTGCTTTCTGCTGCAAATGATGCCCTCCTACCTGTATCTGCCTGCCTCAGTGACTACAGACCTGACTGTTGTAGTCACAAACATTAGTCTAGCCAATAAGCTAGAAGTGGCTACAGAAGATTGCACCCAGTCCCATAGGGAAGATGCTCACATACTAGGGTGCGCTCTTCTAATCCTTTGAGACTCCTTTAAAGTGGGTAAATGTCCCTCCAAAAACAATGACAAAGAAGACACCCATCCAATTCTTCATCTTTAAAGGGGTTTTCTCACTGCAATGATTAGCTTTCAACATGTAGGGAAAGGTAAATTAAGATTTTTGCTAAATACATTGCTCTTTTGATATTGCCCTGGCCAGGAGATAAGAGAGATTTTATCTGCTCTGAGTGCAAACAAGTGTCTCTAGGTTACCGTCCATATCTCTTTTCCTGATTAGACAGAGAGTATGTATTGATGTCACTATGGTCGGACAGAGCGGAGTCTTTATCTCTAACAAGATTAGATTATTTACCTTTGAAAAGCACTCGTTTTCACTCCTTGGAGCTATGTAGCTTTGTTTCCTACAGATTAAGGGCGACATGTCAGATTTTGGCTGTGTCATTTTTTTTGGTGTATTTTGTGGCAAAAACTGTTGTAGCCCTATTCTATATATTTATGAACAGTTGTACACCGAAAGTAGGCGCAGTTTGCGCCAGGCACGACAAATTTAATCATGCCTAAGTTATGTGCCTAAGATATGCTATGCAAGGCATATCACACGCCAGATTTATGAACCCAAATATGACAGATTCATACATTAGGGTGCACTATACACTCATTTAATGTGACTGGCGTAGCGGCGGCTCTTTTCTAACATGTTGCCCTAAATCTCCTCCTCTTATGTTACCGTAATGCTCATCTAGTTATAGTGGAGCTAAATATGCCAATCACTGCTAAAGAACTACCCAAAGCCTGACCAAGCAGTCTGATGCTGGCTGTGACTCTGTGAAACAGCATGGTAGGAAAACTACTTTAATGATCTTGTCTTATTGCTTCATGTAAAGTGAATCTGGTATTTTTTGTAAGATAAACTGCATATAGTTGTCTTCATGGTATCGGTAACAGCAATGTCACCCCCACTTAAAAAAAGAATAAACAACAGTCTTCCAGATATTCCAATCTCTCTACTGAGGCGGCACTGGTTCACCCATGGACGCTTCCAGGCCTTCTTCATACCAAATATTCTGCTCTTCCTAAGGTGGCGAAACATAGCCTCATTGTGAGGGACACGATTGGAGCCTGGAAAGCCTGTAGAACTCTGTTCTCTCTGCCTTACCAGACTTCCTATCTATGGGCACCCAGAATTCAAACCTGGCCTTGATAACCCCCAATTTAAAGTCTGGAGGAGTAAAGGGGATCTTAACTATTCCCAGCTTATTCACCCTTCCCACCAACGGATTTACTCTCTCTCAGAATTATCTCAAAAATATTCTTTGCCACCATCGCATTTTTGGGCCTACTCCCAAATAGTGAGTTTTTATAGAAGTAAGGACATGAGGCCGTCTCATTTTAAGTTGAATGCTTTTGATAATGTCATCGGCCCTACTTCTTCAACAGACCACTCTCTATCAGCGCTATATGCTGGGGCCTTGCAGGATTTTTGCTAAGTGGGAGAAGGTCTACCCTAACCAGGAGATCTCTTCTACAATTCTCCAGGGATGGCTGAAGATCCATAAATATATAGTTAATGAGAAGTGTAGGGACACATTCTTTAGAATTGCCCATTCCGCAATTTTTGGCTTTAATATAGCCCCCCCATCCAGCTTGTCCAGACCGTTTGACTTCCTGCCCTAAGTGTGGCACCCCCCGCACGGATTTTGTCCATAGTATATGGACCTGTGTGGAAACCATGAAGTTCTGGGAGACAGTCATACAAACTCTGAATCTTAAGTTTCGGTGTCATTTAACTTTAGAGCCAACACAGCTCCTGTTCCATAATTTACCACAACATTTTAGGAACCACTCAATTCTGCACATGTTTTTATTAGCGGCTAAAAGAAGCCTCCTGGCCAAATGGTTGGAACCAACCGTCCCTACATTGCAGGAAGTGATCCAGGTGGTAAAACATCATCTCGAAATGGACAGAATCGACATTATCAGGACTAAGGAAACCCAATGCTCTAAATTTGTCAAGAAATGGCAGGGGGTCATAGGTAACTTTGACCCCGCCCGGAGATCAAGGAGGTCATGCAGCCTTTTGTCTACACCTCCTGGTATCTCTCCTCTGACTAGGCACTCTGGGGCATTGGATGTCTGTACCCCATAACATGGGAGCTTTACCTCAGCCATATCCTGACACCATGCCCTGGATACTCCCTTGGTGACTGTGCGTCAGAGTTGGGGGTGAATTTGTCTTCTATCCATTTCTCTCGCTCGGGCTTTAGGGGACGAGGGCCGTGTGGCTCTCTCGCAGCATTGTATCAGCACAGGATTTGTTTTCACTTTTTATCCCAGACCTTACTTGATTACATAGTGATTACATTATGTGATTATGTCTCTTATACATAACTGCGTATGGGTACCACTGTTCTGTGTGGTTTTTTTTTTTTTTTTGGTTTTTTTTTTGGGGGGGGTTACTTTTTTATTATTTTTTGTTTTCTTTCTTTAGTGAAGATGGAGACTTCTTTTGCTTCATTCTTATTATTATGATACCAAAGTATGTCATTAGTGCTATTTTGTACTTTCATTGCTTAGTACTTTCCTTATCTGTACTAATGATGCCTTATATTATTTCTTTGTGTGTCGAGTAGTATCTCATCTAATGGACAGTTATTATAGGTTTTTGTTATTGTAAAATTTAATAAAAACTATGTTTACAAAAAAAAAAAAAGAATAAACTTATGATGCCCTGTTCTTCCTTGTTATTCAATGCTGTCTTCTTTCACTGTAGACAAAGAACGTAATTTCTACAAAATGAGCACCCAAAACCTAGGAGTACCTTATGATTACCTGTCTGTTCTGCACTACGGCAAGTAAGTTTGGTGGGTCTAAGGATATTGCCAGTAAATGGGGAAAACTCTAAGGCTTAACAGGGTGTTCCCATCTTACACTTTGGTGTAGTTTTGGACTGGGGTGTCTGGGGCCCACCAGTGGACTCATTCTTAGGGCCCTTCATTGGAATTATTGTTAGGGTCGACCAATGAAGTTGATTATGGGGGCCCACCCTAAAGCTACTGTATGTGACTGTATATACGGCGTATGACTCTTTTTATACCCTCCTCCCAAAAAAGCAGCCCTTTGGAGCCCACCATGCCCAGATCTCTACCGGGGGTTTCCCCTATTTCCCTGTGAGCCAGTCTGAGCCTGCTTTGATGGCATTTTGATAGGGACTCTCATAGAACAGAATGGAGAGTTGTACAGAAGTGGAACCAACTCTCCATTCTGTTCGCAGACTTGTGGGGGGTTCATTCTCGAGAGAGGTGCCCATCTCAGAGGTGAAAGCCACACCTATTACACTTTAATGGCATATCCTAGAAACATGTCATCAAAATACAAGATGGGAACACCCCTTTAACATGATAGAAAATGTTAAACTAGGATTCTATATAAGCAAATTTCATGGGGTACAGGTGCAGCTTGGGGATGTTAATGGGAAAACTATATATTCAACCATTCTGTGATACCTAAGGATATTGCTCCCTCCCAGAATGAAGAGTCACTCAGGACAAGCATCTATTACATAGATGCCAATCATCCAAATGGGCGACATGTAATACTGCATTACAAATCCTGGGAGGGCTATGGGTTCCCCCTAAAAAATTAACTGTCTGCTGTAAAGAGATACATTGCTTTATTAGCGTTGACCTATATAACTCAGCACTTGCACATCAATAGAGTACTGCATACTCAAAGGTCAATGAATGCGGAATGTCACTGGGCTACTATGTAGATTTGGAGTTATACTTGCCATAAAGCACTGTATTCATGGTCTTCAATGTGTTCTTCTATACTTGCTATAGGTTTGCCTTTGCAAGTGATGCTGGAAAACCCACCCTTGAACCAACCGGCAACACCCATGTCCTAATAGGCCAGCGTGTTGGGTTAAGTTCTTTGGATGTTGCAAAGATTAACAAGCTCTACGAATGCAGTTAAGTTGTGGATTAAGATGTAACATGGTAATCGAGAATGTATCCTCTAGGATCAATGTTAACATCCCCGGTTGAGTGACTTGTATTGATATAGTGACCAAAGGAAACGTAAATGTACTGCTGAGGCTTATTGATTTTTACAGGAAGTATTCTGGATGTAATTTATCATTGTGTTGGTTGCATCAAACAGAACAAGTAAGAGTACAAAAATATGGCTCTTTGATTTGCGGCAGACCTGTCGATGTGGAATCAAGGCCAGGAAGAGTGGGTCCAGCTAGATATCTCATGGGGCTGCTCTATGGTCTCCTGGTCTTCTTCTCATCCCACAAGCCAGTGTGATTACATACCCTGTTTCCCCGAAAATAAGACACAGTGCATTTTAGTTATGAAATTCAGAGTTTGGCTGCTTATGCTGATGTTTGTGATGAAATCACTACAGTATATTAATACAGGTTGATGTTTTGTTCAACAATAAATGTGAATTATTGTTCATAAAAAAAAACATCCCCTAAAAATAAGTCTTAGCTCGTCTTTAAGAGCAAAACTTAATATAAGACACTGTCCTATTTTTGGGGAAACAGGGTATCATGTTACCTGAGCTCCCATCTTCTGGCCCTTCTGTTTTCAGTCCAGTGGAGCGAGACAGAGAAAGAACCCACAATTTGCACCCAAAAAAATAACAATGACAAAAATATAAAGTACCAAGAAGGCTTTTTTTTTAGATTTAAATTTCTATGTGTGAATGTAATGATGATACCAGTATAAGTGATTATGATGTAAGAGCAAAAGGATGAGTTTGTTGGGGAAAAGTGTACAATAGAAGTAATCTCTAGTCCCTTGCTGGCCAACTCTAGCCTGGACACAAGATGAGATATGGAGGCACCCAGGTTCTGTACGGCATCCTGCAGAACATTTGCCCACAGATATTAGAGCTGGACCTGTAGATCATGCAAATTTATAGGTTGCCAAAATGGCTGTCCTAATAATTGTTCGATTGGCCATAAATTTAGGGACCGGGCAGACTGTGGAAGCATTTCTGGGAAAACTCCTGTCCTGTGTGGATGAGTGTTATTCTGCTTAAAATTACCAGTTGATGTCCCTGCCACGAGAGGAAGCACATGTGGCTGCAGGATGTCCTGACGACATCACAGAGCTGTTAGGGTATGTTCACACAGCGTGTAAACATACGCTTTTAGATGCGTGTTTGGGTCCGTCTAGACTGACCCAAACACATATCTAACAATGTGCAGTGTGATTCTATACTGCTCACAATGTAAAACATGTATCAGCGTTCACACGAGTGATCCCCGATGCGTCTCATTGCGTCTTTCGGATCCGGTCCAAGAATTGACATCTCAATTCTTGGTCCGAAAGACGCAGCAGAAACCCTATAATAACCTATAGGGTGCGATCCTGCTGCAGCCAACACACATCCAAACACGCAGCTGCATGATGGATCCGATCGACGCTATGTTTTTGGATGCGATTTCTGGATCCAACACGGACCCGAAATCGTATCCAAAAATGCCGTGTGAACATGCCTTTAGTGTCCCTCATATCCCTACTAGAAGCGACCAACCATCCTATGCAATGCCTCACAGATCAGCACCAGCAGTTGTGGCAGTGTGCCATTCTACAATAATAGCAGGATTGAAGCACTCACCATGAGGCCTCCATACTTGAACCTAACCATTACTGGATCCCAAACAGAACCTAAGCACAATATGATTATAGTCCATAGCAGTCCATGTTTCTCATTCATGACTCTACTGTAAACGAAAGGCAGAGACAGAGGTTTGTAATGAAGGAGCCACCGGTGTCTGGATAGTGGACAAGGAAACTGTGGGAACTCCTCGTGCCTGTTGGCGGATCAAACATTACTCTCGACTTCTAGTCTGTCCGGGCCGTCTGGAGCCTGTGCATCGCGTGGGCATGCTTCTCTGATCCAGTGATTAGCCTCCTCTCAAAGTTTGTCAGCCAGTCAAAGATCCCTCACCAAGAGGTTCACTACCCAAAAGTAGCTTCTGAGAGCCTTTTTATAGGACAGCAGGTTTATGCCGCATTGTGGCCACACCCAGTGTTTCATCAAATCGCGCCTGTAATCACTTACATATCTGCCTGACATAACTGCAAGCCAACTTTTGCAGCAGTCCGACATTTCTATGTGGGTTTTTGTCAATGAGTGTACATGAATGGCAACATTAACACACCATGGATTGCAAGGAATTGTACTTCTATAATTGTATGTGTCATTTAGAAGGAAGGTCATGACAGGACAGTACAGTACATAGATACCCTTCTTGTTATTTTAGATATCTGTAGTTTCCTGCTGCCAGATGCACATGGCACATTTTCATGGGAATCCAAGAAGAATCTGAATATTACAACATGTGTGTGGGTGATCCGGGTCCCAGAGGACAAGGTACTGGTAGAAATATGGCATGGTGACTTTTGCTGCCTGAAAAGTTTCCAGTTGCATAAGAGGTTATCAGTGTCATAATTCCTTGGATTATAGGGTTGTACATATCCTTAGATTTCCTTTCTCTCTAGGTTTTCCTGCAGTTTGAGTCATTGAACGTTCAGTCCACCCCAAACTGTGCCCAGGCCTCTGTTACTGTGTATGATGGGCTCAGCAAAGGGTCCCCCATTCTTGTCAACAAAACCTGCGGAAAAATAGCTCCACCTGCACAGATTTCCTCTGGAAAATTCGTAAAAATAGAATTCACCACCTCAGGGATTGGAAGCAGCTTTAAGGCGATATACAGTTCAAGTGAGTACAAATTCTGCACAGTTCAATGTGTGGAAATCCTTAAATGTACTATGTACTATATAGTTGAAATTAATTTAGGATAATGATGTATGTACTATTTGTTGGGTTGCAAAGGTGGACATGGCCTTTAAATACCTGCTGTCAAGTAAGGAGCTTTGCACACAGTGTTTTCACCATGTCTGTGGTAGCCCTGGGGGTACTGTGAATAAAAGGTTACCCCGACAGATAAGATCAAGATTCCATAAGATACAATGAGATCAACTGACTAAACGTAGTCCTAGTGTAGGAGACTAGGCTTTTGTGTCCTGTAGGAACACCACGTATACTGCCGGTAAATAGAGCAAACATAGTCCACATAGGACTAAGTTTGCTCAATTGATCTCTATGGGGCCATGGCAGCCATATCTTGATAACCATAGGGGTATATTTTTTAATGGTACCCCGATGAATACCACAGACATAGTGAGAAATGCATGTGAATGACCCCAAACAGATAAGTTGATTTCTAGGGATCCCAGTAGTCTGTACTGTTCCCCTATGTTACCGTCCATCTTCTTATCTGTATATCTTGTTCCTACATAGTGAAGGGGACCCATTTATTCCGGGTTTATGCAAACCCCACTTAAAATGGGCATTCCTGCATGGATCATGGGCATTCCACATGGATCATGGGCATTCCTGGGCAGATCTAGTTAATTTCAGGGGTCAGTACTACAATCTACCAGAATCAGGAAAGAAAATGTTGACACGTTTGTACCGTAATATCTTTCCATGACCTCATAGTTCAAAATTGTTTTGAAGGGTATGAATGCTCAATATCTACAGCAGAGCAGTGCCAGCTATAGGGAGTAGTTACATGTAGCTAAAGGGGGTCCAGTGGGTGCAGTCATAACCTGTTCACAATGGCCCGTTTACCTTTATGAGACATGTGAAGCACTATAATAGGGTAATGCAGAGGAGGGATAGCATTTCATGACATAGCAAGGGCCAACAGTCTCGTGAAGTTTCCACCAGGATTTCCACCGGTCCATAAATGCACATTGTCTTGTTATCTGGAAGAGAAAGGATATATCCATGATTTTTAGAAGTTGGGGCTTTTATTTCAGAACCATAAACTGTGCAGGCTTTGGAGAGAACTTTTTTATGCTATAATGTAATTGGATCTAGGTAAGAGTAGGTTGTGAAGTTTCCAACAGGATTGCGTCCAGTCCCAAAATACACATTGTCTTGGTATCTAGAAAATAATAGATATGTCTGTGATTTTTAGAAGCTGGGGCTTCTATTGCAGAACCATAGACTGGGCAGGTTTTGGAGAGAACATCACTATGGTGTAATGTTGTAGGAACTAGGTTAGGGTAAGGTGCATCTATGATGGTATATCCTATGGACACCATCTATATTTTGGCAAGTTGACACCAATTTCAGCCATTTCATGTGGTGACTGGTAACATTATGCATTTCTCATATTTCAGTAAAGTGTGGAGGATCCTTAACAAGTCCAACTGGAAACTTTTCAACTCCACATTTTCCCTCTAAATACCCTAACTCTGTGAACTGTGTATGGGTCCTATCTGCACCTATTGGTAACAAGGTAAGTTTCAGTTTGTGGTGATGTTTTTGTCTGTATGAAGTTCTCCCAGGCTGGGTTCAATGTGTATTACTATCTTTAACATGAACAGCACCTCTCTATTATTGACATCTACGGAGAATACGGCCAGCATGATTTGGCAACAATGGGTCATGGGATCCCCATTCTCTGGATAGGTGATGGTCCCAAAGGTGGCATTCGTGACATATTCTATGTATAGGCCATTAATGTCTAAGATGGAAATGTCTCTATAGTTCTTTGACGCAACTTTTCAGTTGTACTTAACACACAGCACCATGTTGTGCCAGGTTGTGCCCACGCCATTACCAGTAGGCATCATGCCATTACATCTGAAACTTCTGTATAAGCCGAAATCATCAATAACTCATATCGGCCATTTCGCCCCATAAATGGCAATCAATAGCTACTGTTAGCTATTAAAAAGACTTGGGGCCACATGTATGAATCCCGCCAGGTCGGGGCGCACCTTTCCGCCAGTTTTCCGGCGGAATCTGTGCCTGATTTATGTCGGGGCCGGGGCGCGCTCATACATAGCATGTAAAGTCCGCCGCGTCTCACCAGTGTTTTAGGCGCAGTGCGGGACTGAGGCGCAGTGCGGCGCTGCGCCTATGATTCGGCGCCGGAGGTAGTGCGGTCATACATGCGGGGAAAAGTCCGCCGCGCCTCACCAGTGTTTTAGGCGCAGTGCGGGTCCGAGGCGCAGTGCGGGGCTGTGCCTATGATTCGCCTCCGGAGGTAGCGCACTCATACATGCGGGGAAAAGTTCCCTGCGCCTCGCCAGTGTGTGTGGGGCACAGTGTGGGGACATGGGCGCAGTGCGGGACTTAGGCGTCGTGCGGGACTGCGCCGAAATACAGTTCCGATGCGAGACAGGCTGGAACAGCGAGAAATCATTCCAGATGTCGGTGCAGAGTATGAATCAAAAATCGCCTTTATAAAGGCGGCAAACATTCCCAGAAAAGAGCTGAAACCTAAAAAATAAAAATACATAAAACAAAATCACTTTCCAAATATCCTAATTCAAGAATTAGGATATTGGAAATTGCCGGGAAATACAGTAATTCAAATTCAGAAAGCTATTCTGATTGGTCGGCATAAACCGGCCAATCAGAATAGGAGCGCAGTGAACCATTAAAACCTATGGGGAAGTTTAGACCAATCAGAATTTCCACGGCGGGATAGTTCAAAATACAGTAAAAATGCTGAACAGAGCTGATTGGTTAAGCTACCAGGGACTGGGCTAGCTCAGCCAATCAGAATAGGAGCGACAGAGACCCATTCTAGCCTATGGAGAAGTTTAGACCAATCAGAATCCACGGCGGGACAGTTCACAATACTGTAAAAATGCTGAAAAGAGGTGATTGGCTGAGCTAGCGGGGGCTCGGCTAGCTCAGCCAATCAGAGCGCAAGCTACTTCTCCCATTATAGTCCATGGAGAGATGGGCGCAATGCAATCTCGGCTCTCAGTGCCGTGCGGCATGAAGTATTAATAAAAAAATCATTTTTATTAAGTGTAAAACATTATCAGATAAAGAGCCAAACTGTACACGGCCGAAATCAAATGATAAGACTCCCGAAGTTGTCCTGATGCGTATATAAAATGAATAATAATATGGGGGTAACGAAAAAAAAATATTAAATCAATAAAATCATGTTTATTTCTTTATTTTATTTTATTGATTTAATTTTTTTTTTTCGTTACCCCCATATTATCATTCGTTTTATATACACATCAGGACAACTTCTGTAGTCTTATAATTTGATTTCGGCCGTGTACAGTTTGATTTCAGATTGCATTAGAAAACCCATAGGAGCGTCTCTCGTTCTCCCATTGGTCCAAATAACGGCGCCTCTTTTAGCTTAGCCAATCACAGAGCGCGCTCAGTATTTCTTTTCCACATAGAACTCTATGAGAAAGTAGCTCGCGCGCTGATTGGCTAAGCTGGGCGAGCCCCCGCCGCTTCAACCAATCAGCTCGTTTCTGCATTTTTACTGTATTTTGAACTGTCCCCCCCTTGGAATATGATTGGTCAATTTTTCTCCATAGGATATAATGGGACATTGTCGCTCCTATTCTGATTGGTCAATTCTTCTCATAGGTTATAATGGGACATTGTCGCTCCTATTCTGATTGGCTGGTTATGCCGACCAATGAGAATAGCTTAAAATAATTTGAATTACTGTATTTCCCGGCAATTCTCTCTATTGCAATTCCCTATGTAGCGCCGGTCTCGGCGACAAACGCGTTGTTGCGGTTTTTAACTGCTTTTATCGTAAAGAAGGATTCGGCTCTTTATCTGATAATGTTTTACATTTAATAAAAATAATTTTTTGATTAATACTTCATGCCGCACGGCGCTCAGCGCCGAGATTTCAGAGCGCCCATCTCTCCCTAGACTATAATGGGAGAAGTAGCTCGAGCTCTGATTGGCTGGGATAGCCAAGCACCCGCTAGCTCAGCCAATCAGCTCTTTTCTGTCTTTTTACTGTATTTTGAATTATCCCGCCGTGGATTCTGATTGGTCTAAACTTCTCCATAGACTAGAATGGGTCTTTGTCGCTCCTATTCTGATTGGCCGAGCTAGCCAAGCCCCGCTAGCTCAGCCAATCAGCTCTTTTCTGTCTTTTTACTGTATTTTGAATTATCCCGCCGTGGATTCTGATTGGTCAATCCTTCCCCCTAGGTTTTAATGGTTCACTGTCGCTCCTATTCTGATTGGCCGGTTTATGCCGACCAATGAGAGTAGGTATCAGAATTTGAATTACTGTAGTTCCCGGCAATTTACAATATCATATTTCTTGATATTGCGCCGGTCTAGAGTTTTGGAAAGTGATTTTTTTTTTTTATGATGATTCTTTTGGACGGTCCGCTCGTTTCTGACACTGTTTTCCGCCTTTATAAAGGCGATTTTTTCGGAATCACACTCCTGCTGCACGGAGCGAAGCGCCGAGATTTCTGTCGCAATCTTCTATCTGCTTCCTCGCATGTTCCGATCCTGCTTCACTTCGCCTCCGCCGGAGGATTTAGACCAAAAAAAACCTGGTCTGCCTGTCGGAGCTGCAGAGTGCTGCAATGCGCCTCGCTTTTGTCACGGTTCATGCCCCGGTCCCTGCCTTGGACCGTCGGCCTGTCCGTGCCTGCCCTGTCTCTGCTGGGGCTCCCGTGCAAGGGTCCCAGCAGCCTGTGTTCTGCTATGTACTTGCCTGTCCTGTCCAGTCTTGTTGCTTCCTGGTCCTGTCTGTGCACTTTGCCTCCTAAGGCTGTCGGCGCGCGGCAGTTTCCTGCCTTTTTATAGTTTCCTGTTCTGTGCACCTTCCTCTTCACCCCTGACCTCTGGCTATAAGAGGAAGTTCTTGTCTCTACTCTGGGTCAGTTCATTGCAGTCTTTTGCTGTGTCTAGCTGCTTCCCATCTTGAGCTCCTGCCAGCATCTCAGGTCTGCTGTTTGAGCCTTTAACCCCTGAGATGCTGGTCCAGTGTCTTGGTCATCTGAGCTCCTGGCCGTCCGTCCGTCGTGTCTGTGTCTCCTGTATCCTGCCGTGTTCCTGTCCTGTATTTGCTCTCCTGTTCCTGCCGTGTTCCCTGGTCTGTACCTGATGTGTTACCCGTCCAGTTCCTGCCGTATCCTGTGGTGCTATATGTACGTTTAACCCCTATATCCTGCTGTGTTCCCTGAGTACGTTTACCTGCCCTGCTTATGTTCTCCTATGTTCCTGTGTTCCTGTCCTGTACCCTGGCTGTCACCGCAGGTAGCCACGTCAGGGGTAGTGACCTGGGGGTCCCGCTGCCAAATCCATCCCGCTTTGCGGCGGGCTCTGGTGAAGACCAGGGGCCCCTTAGACTCCACTCCCTGGCGTGGTCCTCCAGCTACCACCTCGCCTGGGGGTGATCACAGAGGATCCACACCCGGATGTCGGCGGTCGGCGCCTCGGCATACGTCTGTCAGCGCCGCACCGTTACAGCTTTGCCGACTCGCCATCGTACATGCCT
Organism: Phyllomedusa bahiana; assembly: GCA_025379985.1. Taxonomy (NCBI): domain Eukaryota; kingdom Metazoa; phylum Chordata; class Amphibia; order Anura; family Hylidae; genus Phyllomedusa; species Phyllomedusa bahiana. Next base: position 176,185 of record JAODAL010001144.1, read on the forward strand.
CGGAGTTTCCGAGCGCGCCGCGTCCCGCCCCAGAACGCCTACCCCGTGCCCACACAACGCGCCCACTGCCCCCCCCTTCATGCGGGGCGCAGCTGAAAGTGGCGAACGCTGCGCCTAACACCGCATCCCCGCGTCCGACAGCGGGATTCGGGCTGGGAGGCGCAGAATACGCCAGAAAACGGGCGAAAAGCCCGTTCATACATGTCGCCCTTGATGTTACAGAAATAAAAAGTTTAATGAAAAAAACACTGTATAAAATGTTTTATTATAGAAAAATAAAATAATATGTAATTGGTATAAGCTACTTGAATCTATCCCAGCTTCGGACTGAGGTTCCTTGGGCCCACCGCAGGAACAGATTAGAGCCCACACTCAATTTATACTAGAAATGTGTAGGGCCGCTTATGTATGTTTGTAAGTCCTCCTTAAAGTAATCTCTGCACATATGGGGTTCAATGCAATACGTGGTGCTTGGTCCCAAAGTCAGCTCCAAATGTGGTTGTCGTCTGCTAGACCTGTGGAGCCCTAAAATATTAGATATACGTTATCGTGTGGGAGCTTGGGCCCAGTGGAGTAACCTCTGGTAAGCTTTTGGACCAGTCCATCCCTGACCAATACTAACATATTAATTTAATATATTACTTAAATAAAAAGAATGTCATAATTGCTATGTTTTGCTCATCTCCCCTCCAGAAAAAAATAGTTAATCAATAAGCTGTACATGCCCCAAAATGGTACCATAGACAAAAAAAAGAGTTGTATGTTTTGGAAGCTGGTAACACAAACCTTTTTTGTTTCAAAATTGTTATGATGTGAAAATATTTTTTACACAAATTTGGTATTGCCAGTATAGTAACATTTGTAATGCATGGTAAATGTCATAAAAACAGAATACAAAAACAATGGTGCAAATGCTATTTTATTAAATGCACCCCCACCCCCTCCCACCAGCACCATCACCTCGTGGCCCCTCAGATTTTATTATACATTATTCGTGCCCTATTAAAAGACAGAACTCATCTTGTAAAATGCAACTCATCTGTACAGTTATATCAGTGGGAAACTATAAAGTTAGAAATCTGAATCCTGAAAAACAAAAAGAAACTGATGTATCCTAAGGCTATATGTCTCCACTTCACACTTTCAGTTGTTTTTTTCAGGGTTTTGCATTTTCTAAAACTGGTGAAAAAAACGACTGAAAACAGCTCCCATAGACTTTAATGGTAAAAACGTTCTGTAGTCTCCACAGAAGGTTTTTTTCTGCTTGTTTTTGCTGCTGGTTCTTTTTTGAAACGTTGCAAAAAAAAAACGACAAAGCAGGGCAGAAAATTTACTATTGGCGTCTACATAAAGCGGGAGACTTTTTTTGGCGCCAAAAAATGCACAAAAACATACCAAAAAACACAAAGCGGGCTAAAAACGTCTGTTTTCCAGCAGCTTTTGACAGGCAGTGGACTAAAAACTCAGTTTTATGAACATTTTTAGGATTTGGTGAGTTTTTTGGCCACTGCAGTGTTGACCTAGCCTTAGGCTACATCCACACTGCAGAGGACAAAATACTTGTCAGATTCTAATCCGAATCCTACCAGTACTTTACACTTTGTTTTCGTTCTTTGTACTGGTTTTTGTCCTGTTTTTTTGCCTCAGATTTCACCCGTGCCATTCAATTGAACAGTACTATAATCCGCTATTTTTAAGTGCAATATGACGGATTATAGAACATGTTCTTCGTTTTTTTAACCGACTTTTGGATTTCAAGTCCGACCGCAGAAAATCCGAGCTGTGTAGACTACAGCTCGGATTTTCTATTGAGGTCTATGGGGATGATTTACAGTTGGATTTTTGCGGATTCTAAATACTGAATCTGTGTAACAATCTGACAGTTGTGTGGACGTAGCCTTAGAGGAGTGTTTCATTTCAGAGAAATCTTGTATGTTGAAACGGCGTGTTGTATCCGTTTTTCACCAGAGGACAAACGCATTGAAAACTGTATCCAAAAAATGTATTCAAAAACACAGCTGCAGATGAGTTTTGCATGGTTTTTTGGAGGGTTTTTTCGGACCCTTTTTTTCAATGATTTTTTTTTCAAATAAATTTAAAAACTCTTTTAATTTTTAACCTATTTCCAAAATAAACCCTTTTGCCCTTGTGGTCAATCATAAACTAACACCTTTACTAATAATTTTGTTGAAATAAAACCATCCCAAAATTTTTTTTTTAAAAATTAACCTATGGGTTTCCCCAAACCCACCCCTTTTAAAAAAAATAAAAATTTAAATTTAACGATTAATTTTTTATTAATTATTTTTTTAAATTTGCCAAATAAAAAATTTAAAAAATTTTAATAAAAATTTTTAAATAAAAATAAAAATATTATTTTTTTTAAAAATTTTTAAATATAAAAATTTAATTTTTTAAAATATAATTTTTAATAAAATTTTGAATATAAATAATTTATGTTAAATTTATAATAATTAATAATGTATTCAAAAATTTAAAATTTTTATTATAGTTTTTAAATTTTTATTTTTTAAGGCACTTGGGGTGCATTTTACATAAACAAAAATTAACCCCTTTTCCTTTTAAATCCCAAAATTTTTTTTCAGTGTGCTTTTCGGAGAAAAGCGCTCCCAAAAAGTATCAACACGTACCCAAAAGTATGGGTTTCAAATTTTTTGGAAACCGTTTTTCCCGGGGTTCCCAAAAGCACACTCCATTGTTTCCTATAGGGATTTCACTTGCGTAAAACGCAAGTAGAATTGACTTAACAATTCTTAAAACGGATTCGAAAAGCTCATCACAAAGACAAATAAACAGGTTCGGCGATACCGCTAAGGGAGTCGTTTTTAAATTTTAAAAACCAAATGTGAATAAAACTGCACATTGTTAATATTTTTTTTGGATCCATTTTGCGTCCGAAAAGCGGATCCAAAAACGGATCTGAAAAATCTCGTGTGAACATACCAGTCGGAGGACAGTGGGGAGGTATAAAATAGAAAAAAAAAACCTGCTCCATTTCAGTGCTGCCGTTCATGTGACCCTACATCAGTCTTTTCCTGAACACATAGCATGTGCCTACTGAGGCCTGTGATTGGCTTTAACATCACATTAGCACTGATCATAACGTCATCAGTGGGTGCACCGGGACCGGCGGCGGCACTGGACTGGCTGACGAGATTTTTATAACATGGAAAACCTTTTTAAGGGATTAAGAAAACTTATGTTGTCTTTGCAGATTTCTCTTCATGTTGCTCCATTTAGTTTGGAACCATCGCCAGGTTGTTCCTATGACTATTTCCTCCTTCGGGATGGTCGGAGACAAGCCAAGAAATGTGGTCATCTTAGCAAGTTGGAGTATACATCTTCCACCCACTCTCTCATCGTACAGTTTCACAGTGACTCTTCTGTCCAGGCAAATGGCTTTTTTGCTACATATTCATTCTGTAAGTAAAGGCTGTAAATCATATACAGGCAGTCCCCGACTTACACCATTCCGACTTACATCTGTCCCCTAGTTACAAACGAAGACTTATCGTGCTGGCACGTGTAGTTCCATGTTACACAGCAGATTGTAGCTGTGGAACAAAAATGCCCGCATGACAGGCACACACGAGTGAAAATGGGGTGAAATCTTTTTACAGGGGGACAGACGCAAAACAAAATTTAAAAAACCCCTTTCCCCGCACACCAAGACTAAAAAAAAAAAATTTTTTGCTGGGAAATTTCATTTAAAAATAAACCTGTTCCGAAAAACTTACCTACAAAAACAATTAAAGGGATTTTGTCACAAATTTTTTTTTTTCAGTAATATGTGTGTTTTTTTTATAACCCTTTTTTTTCATTGCTGTAATTTTGATTTTGGGGCCTAAAGAAAGTTATACGATTCCGTGGGGAGCCCGCCCCCCTTCAGAAACAGCCCTCTTCTGTGTGGAAAAAGCACGACACACGGAAGCTGCCATAAAGTAAACATGAGGGAAGGACTTGAGATTTCCCGTCATTCTTCAATGAATTTCCCCCCACCCCTCCCTGCTGTGGCTCAGCTCTGCTCTATTGTCCAGGGAGCAGGGGCCATGATTGTGGGCCCGCGGAACAGAAATGAAGTCTGCTCAGCAAGGTGCCAGAGAAAAAGCAGACAATGTCCCAAGTTTTCCCCGTTCCTAATAAAGTGAGTGCTTTTTGTTGCTAACGTTTTTTTTGGCAATTCAAGATTTTTCCGCTAATAAAGTTCTCTCCTTCTGGTGTTTTTTTTTTTAAAACGGATTTTGGGCGCAAAAAATTTCTTTTTTTTTTAACGGATTTTTGCGCTAAAACCCTTTTTCTTTACAGAATTTGACACTAATAAAGTTCTCTCACTTCTGACGCAAAAAAAATAATTTTTTTACGTATTTTCCAGAAATGTTTTTTTTTTACACATCTAAATCCTTTTTTTTTTTAGCTTTTTAAACGCCAAAAACCCTTTTATTTGCGCATTTTGAACCCGAAATCCTTTTTTTACGCACACTTTGTTTCCAAAACCCGGGGTTTTCTGGGGCACTCTGCCGCTGAAAAGTTTTCGCGCATTTTTGCCCCAAAACCCCGTTTTCCCTTTTTTGGGACACCGAAATACCTTTTCCCCGCGCATTGTGAGCCAAAATCCATTAAATTTTTTGGGAAACGGATCCAAAAGACGCCCCGGGTTGTTTTTAACTCGTGTGATTTGGCCGATGCTGGTTTTAATAAAAAACAAAGTTAAAATCAAAACTGCTATTTATTCGATTTGTTTGGATCCGTTTGGGGACTGACAGGCAGATCCAAAACTTTTCCAAAAGGAGGGAACACAGAGTCAAAGACCCATGTGAACCCTCCCCCAAATGTAATCACAATTTCAAATCTGGGTTTTTTTTCCTTTTTTAGTTTGAAACCAGCGCTCTGATGGTGTCCTCATCACCAAAAAATGGTATTCAGTCTACAATTTCCCCATCCCCCCCTCCTTATGCACACAGAGGGGGGGGAGGCATCTGAGGGCACCACCAGACCAGCCCACATTTACAGCAGTGCTGTATTACATGCTCTTTGTACATGAACCAAACATTTTTGTTCTAGGATGTGCTCCCTCTGGTGGCTAAGAGTGGGAAATATTTAAAATTATTATGCATTTTTTTAATATTTACCACAAATCAAATGGAAGAAAAAAATATACTAAAAATTTAGACAAAAATGAACACACAATATTACATCAATAAAAAAAAAATGTGATGACAGATTCCCTTTAAGAACAAACCATTCGTAACCCGGGGACTGCCTGTATAAGAATACAGACCAGGGTCATCGCAAGATATAAGCAGCTGGTTTTTCAAGCCTTCTAAGTAATGACTCGAGTACAATGCCTTGAGTTGGCCTATGTTTTAACATAGCAAGAGGACCCCTGTGGGTCAAATGTTATGATAGCTCATGGAGCACTGGTTTTATGTGAACATCCTACACTCCATCAGAATCAAGGGGCTTCTGTGTTTAGCTTTGCAGAACTAAGAAAGTATAAAAGAATCTACATCAAAATGGTGTTTAATGGCTGTCATTTATTTTAAATTTAAAAGGTTATCCTCACTACATTGATTAGCTTTAAACATGTAGGCAAAGATAAATAAAGACTATTAGCAAATACATTGCTATTCTGATTTTGCTTCATTTCAGAGTTAGGAGAAGATCTTATCTCCTGCTTGTTAACACAAGCTTTCCCAGGTTACCGACCACCTTTCTCTGTGACCACCTCTCCCTGCTTTAGCATAAGCCTGGCTGATGACATCATTTCCTGCTGTGTCTTATCAATAGCACGGGAGCTTGTTTATCTTTGTTACTGACAAACTTCAACTCTTTAGAGCTGTAGTCATGTGCAATGCTATAAATACAGGATCAGCTAGGGATAGCATAGCTGAAATGTCAGTCAGTGCCGCCCACAGCCTGAACAGCAAGTGAGAGCCTAAAGATGAGCATGAATAACGGGCTCTGTGAAACAGCCTGATAAGAAGACCCCTTTAAAGGGAACCCTTCACATAGGTTGTGCCCCTTTGCTAAGGACAGCACAGGCTAGTGTCAGACCTGCTGTTCCCAGCGCTGTGCCCCTTATTCTGTAAGATTCAGCAGTTTTAGAGCAATTACCCCTCAAATCTTATTCATGAGCAAGTGTTAGCTCCTCCCACCAAAAGCTAGCTCCGCCCACTGACAGTTATTCACATGTTTCTACCTATTCAAAGTAATAGGTTTGTCAGTTGAGGTGGGCGGGGCTAGCCCACGATTGGCCGGGTTTAAAAAAACTGACACTCTGAAGGACTCTTCGAATGACTCTTCTGGCTGAAAACTGCAGATTTGAGCATTAAATACACGAAAACTATAGCATCTTACAGAATAAGGGACACAGCGCTGGAAACAGCAGGTCTGACACTACCTTGTGCTGCCCTCAGCAAGGGGGGCAAAAATTATGTGACAGGTTCTCTTTAAGCTTGGCTAAACAGGATTCTGTTCGGAAAGGCAAAACGTTTCCTTGGATTGATTCTTGTTTTCTTTTGATACCACATTCACTATAACCATAGTATTGAAGGTATGTTGTAGTTCCCTCTGGACCCTCTTCAGATGCCTATAGGTTAGGAGTTTGGAGCATCAGGCTATATAGAATTTGTTTGTCATCTATAACCATAGAGATATATCTGAATAAGACCTGTATACACTAAAAGGTAAGATGGCTTCAATCAAGACCGTATGTAAAGTTGCTTTATTTTTTTACTAAAAATGCATCGTCAGAACTGAAACAAACAAGATCACCAATGAAATATAATATACTGTTGGGTCCAGAAGAATTTAGACAAGTATTTAAAGGGGTTGTCTCACTATAACACTTACCACAGTCCTGTTGTTCAATTGCAGGGGTGTGTTAACTGGTTCTCTACTGGCCTGCAATGATGAGCTGCTGAGTACAGCGGGTCTGTAGCTATAGTGACCAGCGCTGACAGCCTATCAGGAGAGATCTAAAAGGTCTGTAGCTATAGCGACGTTAGGAGCTGATGCAGCCCATTCAAGAGGGGATATCTAGGAATAGATAGGTCACTGTTTATGGACACATTTTGCAAAGTGACTTGTTTTTGCAAGATCTTTAGCATAAAAAGCGGCAATCCTTGTAGTGAGACAACCCCTTTAAGGCCCAGTTCACATCTTTGCTGGCGGTTCCGATCGAAGTCTCCGTTGCAGAGGCAGCAGCCAACATGACAACCATGATGGACATCAGTGGCACTCGACAGACTCCATTGTAGCAGAATGTTGAGTTCTAGCGTAAAGTAAAGTGTCAAAACCTTTCTTTTTCCATCAGAAAATATGAGGTAAAATGATGTACAAAGTCCCACTTCTATGTTTCGAATTAAAGTGGTTCTTATTCACATGTGCTATCAGAGCTCAAAGAGGGGACATCACAGGGGAACTTTAAAAAATTATATATAGAATAACAACTACCCAATTAAAAAATAATCTATATAATAGTCGCATGTTGCTTCTCAATATTTGAATATTTGATAAGAAAACTTTTGATGGTAGCGTCCCTTAAAACATCCTTTAAACCTCCTAAATCTGGCTCATTATAATTGATTGGTCTCCTCCTATGTAAAAAAAAAAATAAAAATGGGTAGATCTATTAATGGCACTGAGCTGGCGGGAGCCTAGCGGAAATCTCCCCACTGGACACTTTTCCAGTAATAAACTATGTTTTCTCTAACATAATTAATTACTTAAGAGTTAAAGGGGTTTTCTCACCGCAATGATTAGCTTTTAACATGTAGGAAAAGGTAAATGAAGACTATTACCAAATACATTGCTGTTTTGATTTTGCTTTGTTCAGGAGATAAAGAAGATTTTATTTACTGCTAGTGCACATAAGCTTCTCTTCGTTACTGACCGCCTCTCCCTGCTTTCTCACTTATCTGATTGCTTCAGAACATAGAAAAATCCACGGCACTCCTTGTGTAATCGCAGAAAAGATTTATTTAACAAAGATTCATATCCAAGAGTAACTCTCCATTCAAGTGTATACAATGCATAGGAGATATAGCAGGAATTATTCCTACGGTCCAATGTTTCGGCCACAACTGGCCTTCATCAGGGATCAAGACGTGGGGAGAAGCAGGAATGCAGGAGAGTCCCAAGAATGCTAGAGGTCTCAATTGATGTAGAAGCACTGTTTGAACTTTAGTAACCTGGAGTGGAAATTATTTTAGGTGTAATGTAAGAGGAAATCCAATAGAGGGCGCTTCCATTATTTTACATGTGTTTAATCTTATAAATCCCTTTTTAATATGTTTTGAATTAAACAAAAGCAGTTTTTTAGTATAGAAGGGGTGTTTATAGAAATTATAGAAGTTTTTAATAATTAATTTATAAATGTTTTAGATAAATAGTTTATTATAGAATGTTGAGTGGTCTCATTATAATACTAAAACCACTCAACATTCTATAATAAACTATAAAAAATGATGAAAATTGTGTCACTCTGCAAGTCCTCCTGGACCCAGCTGTATGTGTGATGTGTGTCCAGGAGGGGGTCGGGTCACTTTTCTATTGAGAATATTCCCTTTTCATATTTGCATTGAATATGAGCAAAGTAATTTTGTATTGTTAACTCCATAGTTGTAATAACTCTGCACTATTTAATTTCCTCCTTTGATCACAGAACAACATTAATCTCCCGCCGGTAAATAATCCCTAATGACAGATGATTGTATCGTGGAATATTGCCAGTCGGTCTATTTTAAATTTAAAATGGACCTGTCACGTACATTTCAAAAAGATCAGACATTAAGAATACAAGCCAGGTAGGGTTTCTAATTGCAGAGCATGATTATTAACACACATGTCATTAACTCATCTAAAAACTGAGCTCCTCTCTCACACAGCTGGGGTATTGTACAGTGCCTGGGCATTAAGGGAGGGCAGGCTTCAATGGCATAGCTGTAGGGGGTGCAGAGGTAGCAGTTAAAACTGGGCTTCCTTCCACACAAAGTGCTGAGGCGATAGTTGAGAAGCACGGAAAATTATAATTAGAAACGTTACAGTGTGATGGGGAAATAAATGGATATCAGGTATCATGCTGAACTGGGGATGGGAGCACTTCCTAAAATCCCTGTGTGGGGCGCACAAAATCCTTTGAGCGAGTGTTTAGGATTAAGTAGCTATGCAGTTGAGCATTGCCCAAAGAACCGACTGCCAAGCCTAAGAAACCAACGAGCAATTGTCTGCAAACATGGAGGTATGTGAGTTAAAGTCTAAAAAATACTATGTAAAATTTTCAGCGTTAGGGACTAGTGGAGGTATTTATAAATGGAGTCTTAAAGGCATGTTCACATCTCAGACACACAGGTCCATATATATTTGGACACTGACACAAATTTTGTTTTTTGTACCCATTTACCGAAACATATTCAAATTCTAGTTACGTAATAGACATGGACATAAAGTCCAGACTCTCCGCTTTCATTTGAGGGTATCCACATTAAAATTGGATGGAGGGTTTAGGAGTTTCAGCTCCTTATCATGGGCCGCCCTGTTTATAGAGGGACCAAAAGTAATTGGAAAAATTAAATAACTGTAAATAAAATGTTAATTTCTAATACTTGGTTGAAACCCCTTGTTGGCAATGACGGCCTGAAGTGTTGAACTCATGGACATCACCAGACGCTGTGTTTCTTCCTTTTCAATGCTCTGCCAGGTCTTTACTGCAGCGGTTTTCAGTTGCTGTTTGTTTGTGGTCTTTCTGTCTGAAGTTTAGTCTTTAATGGCGCGTAACCACGGCACCGGACAAATAAACTGACTGGTATTTGTCCGGTTTTTGTGCCGTGCAGACAGCCGCAGGAGGACAGCTTTTCTCTACGATTAGCGGAGAAAAGCCCTCCCCTTTCACATTCACTTCACATTCACTTGCTCATATTCCGTCCGAAAACCGGACAGAAGAATGAACATGCACAATGTTTTTCGGGCGGCCGGCAAAACTGCCGGGCGGAAAACCCGTGCAGTGGGGATCGCTGCACGGTTTTCCAAAGAGCCCCATGTAAAGGTTTGCGGCCGGTTTTTCAGACGGTTTACAAATCCGCAAACCATCTGAAAAACCGGCTGTAAACCGATGCCGTGGGGACATGGCCTAACAAGTGAAATACATGCTCAATTGGGATCAGGTGACTGACTTGGCAATTCAAGAATATTCCACTTCTTTGCTTTAATAAACTCCTGGGTTGCTTTGACTATATGTTTTGGGTCATTGTCATTGTCCATCTGTATTATGAAACGCCAATCAATCAGTTGGCTGCATATGGCTGGATTTGAGCACACAGTATGTCTGAATTCTCTCCAGGATGTAGGCGTATCAATATTCGAATCTACCATAAAAAGAAGACTGCATGAAAGTAAATACAGAGGATTCACTGCTCATAAGCCTCAAGAACAAAAAGGCTCGATAGGACTTTGCTAAAAAAAAATCTAAAAAAGCTAGTACAGTTCTGGAAAAAAATTCTCTGGACAGATGAAACCAAGATCAACCTCTACCAGACTGATGGAAAGAAAAAAGTATTGCAAAGGTGTGGTACAGCTCATGATCCAAACCATACTCCATTATCTGTAAAACACAGCGGAGGCAGTGTGACCACTTGGGCATGCATGGCTGCCAGTGGTACTGGGTCTCTAGTGTTTATTGATGATGTGACACAGGACAGCAGCAGACAGATGAATTCTGAGGTATTCAGAGACATACTGTGTGCTCAAATCCAGCCAAATGCAGCCAAACTGATTGGTCGGCGATTCATAGTACAGATGGACAAAGACCCAAAACATAAAACCAAAGCAACCCAGGAGTTTATTAAAGCAAAGAAGTGGAATATTCTTGAATAGCCAAGTCAGTCACCTGATCTCAACCCAATTGAGCAGCATTTCACTTTATAAAGATTAAACTTCAGACAGGAAGGCCACAAACAAACAGAAACCGAAAGCTGCTACAGATACCCTCAAATGGAAGCTGAAAGTGTGGACTTTATGTCCATGTCCATTAAATAACTATAATTTGAATATGTTTCAGTAAACAGGAACAAAAAACAAAATTTTTGTCAGGGACCAAATATATATGGAGCTAACTGTATATGGCATATCGATAGGATATGTCATAAATGTCTCTGCGAAACAGAGAGAAGGTTGCACTTGCCACACGACTCTTCATTCTGTTGTATGGGAGTTCTGAGTACAGCTGACTGGTGTGCTCAGCCATCTTAAAATCATTATGGGCCCCTGGGCATAGCAGTGCAATGGGCTCTGCCCAGAGACATCATATCACACCAGGCCATACCTCTAGCCATGCCCAAACATGACACCACATCAGGCCATGCCTTTAAGCATGCCCATATCATTACGCCACCTACATTGGGACACCCCACTGATGTTAGCCTGTGGCCTACAAGACTACTTGGTAGGGCAGGGAGTCCTGGCCACCATGGTCTTTAACTGTTTGCATTTCTTAAGAACACACAGTTAAATAAGTATAGCCAACCCAGGAATCCAGTTCCTGGACCCCACGTTCCTAGGACATACATCCACAACCTGGGGCCCCTATGCTTGTGGGAACCCAGAGCACGTCATCTGCCCAATGGATAAGATGGCCCGGCTTGGCCGTACTCGAAACTCCAATTGATATAATCATAGAGTGCCGTGTGTGCACAACCTCCTTTGCATTCTGCACTAAGGCTTTCAGAGGCCTATTCTCAAGATAGGTGTAGGTCCCAGAGGAGGGACTTGAACCTACAAGACATTTACTACGTATCCAATAAATATGTCATAAATGTTTAACTGGGAACAACCGTTTAATGGGTTGTGCATTGCTTAAAAAAGGTTCCTATGCTCGGAAGGGGTTAAAAATAGAAAATAAAATAAGTTAAAACCCACTCTGTTCCAGCAATGCTCCTGGTGCTTCCCACCAATGGCGTCACGTTTATCGGTCACATGATTTTGCAGCCAATCACTGGCCACCGCGGTCTCTGCCTTCATGAATGACACATGACTTCTGAGATGATTGGCTTCAGTCACATGACCGATGAATGGAGTCATGGCAGGGAAACAACACAACTTTTTCTGGACCCAAGCATTTTTATAGGGGAAATTACGGGGTATTCCTAATTGTTTAACCTCTACCAACCCCAACCAGCCCTGGGCAACCCCTTTTAAACCTTTACCGCCGGAGCCAGTTTTGGCCTCTCTGACAAAGCCCCTTTTTTTAAAAATCTGGCATTTTGTCATTTTAAATGGAGAATAACTTTTTAAAAACAATTTTTTACCTATCCATGTTATTTCGGGAGACTTTTTCTCGTTAAAACAATTATGGCGGGGGGGGGGGGGGGGGGGGGGTTAAAAAAAAAAAAATTTATTTTAAAAAAAAATTAATTTTATTTAAACAAAAAGCCCTTTATCCTTTTCCTGAAAAAGGTGAAAAAATTTTCCCAAATTTCAAACTTCAAAAATTTTTTGGCATGTAAGACAGTATATTATTCCACTCAAAATATTTAAAACTAGCATCTACCATATGTCTACTGTAGGTTGGGCATAAATTTTTTTAAAATTTTTTTTTTTTTTACAACAAAATTTGGGGGCTTAAGAAATTTAGTAGTAAAATTTTCCCAAAATTTTTAAGAAAAAATTTTCAATATAGCAATTTTTTTTGGGACGCAAAGGCCAGTTCTAACGTACTTTGATTGGCCCTTAAATTTTGGTTACCCCCTAAAAAAGAAATTCATCTAAGAAACTAGATCCCAATTTTTAAAACAAATTTTTCACAAAACACAGAAGTTGTTTATTTAAATGCCCAAATTAATATTGGGTTCCCCAGATTCTGCCCGTGTTCAGGGGATATCCCAAATGTTTCCCTTTGTGGCCAACCCCAAGCCCCAGAATAGGAAAAAGGAGGAACACCTACTGGGCTCTGGGGTCTCATTTTTTATTACGATTTTAAACAAGCGCCATACCGAGTTTGAGGACACCCTAAAAGGCCCCTAAAAATTAAAAAAAACACCTCTAAAAAGACCTTTATATTGGAAACGGGCACCCCCTAAGGAATTTTATCCAGGGGTGCAGTGAGTATATCGACCCCCACCCGGGTTTTTTTACAAATTGTTTTTAGGCCCAAAAGGGTGGGAAAAATTTAAAAAAAATTTTTTCCAACAATCTGGCAATTTTAAACTGAAAAAGTTTAATTTTTAAACAAGGAAACCGGGGAAAAAAAGGGGCCCCCCAAAATTTTGTTACGCAATTTTCCTTTTAATTTGGGAAAAACCCTTAACATGTGGTTAAACTTCTTTTTTGGGGGCTTGTCCCCGGGGGGGTTAAAGTACCAGGGAAAAGATGAAACCTTCCAGAATTTACCCTATTTTTAATTTAACAAAACCTCTCAGGGCTTTTTTAAACTAGGGGTGTTTCCCGGCATTTTGGGCCACAGGGGTTTTTTCCCAAAATTTTTTTTTTTCATTGGGGGCCCTGAAAATAGGGGGGGGAAAACAAGGGGGGGGGGGGGGGGGGTTTCCCGGGATTGTTTTTTGGGGTTCAATTTTTTCGTGGTTTTGCCGTGCAGTTTTAAATGACTGGGTAAATTTACTTTTCAGGGCGGTTTCGAAATTGGGAAAATTATAAAATTTATATAGTTTTTTTTATGTTTTTATTTTTTTTAAAATGGAAAAGGGTTTTTTTGGGGTTTTTAAATTTTTTTTTTAATTTAAATTTTAAATTTTTCCTTTTTGGGGGTTTTGGGGTTTTTTTAAAAAAAAAAAAAAAAAAGGGGGGGGGTTTTTTTTTTTTTTTTTTTAAAGGGTTTTTTTTTAAAAAAAAACCCGGGCCCTTTTTTTTTAAAATTTTTTTTTTGTGTTTTGGGGAAAAATTTTTTTTTTAAAAAAAAAAAAAAAAATTTTGGGGCCCCAAATTTAAATTTTTTTTTTTTTTTTTCTTTACAAAAAAAAGGGGGTTTTTTTTGGGGGGGGTTTGTTTTTGGGGGGGGGGCCCCAAAAAAACCCTTTTTTTTTTAAAAATTTTTTTTTTAAAGGGGAAAAAGGAAAAAAATTTTTTAAAAGGTTTTTTTTTTTTTTTAAAGGGGGAAAAAAAAAAATTTTTTTTTTGGGGGGGGGAAAATTAAATTTTTTTTTTTTTTTTTTTTTTGAAAATTAAAAAAAATTTTTTAGGGGAAAAAAAAAAATTTTTTAAAAAGGAAAAAATTTTTTTTTTTTTGTTTTTTAAATTTTTTTTTTGGCCCAAAAAAAAAAATTTTTAAAAAAAAAAAATTTTTTTTAAATTTTTTTGGGTTTTTTTTTTTAAAAAACCCCTTTTGGGCTTTTTTTTTGGTTTGGGGGTTTTTTAAAAAAAATTTTTTTTTTATTTTTTTTTTTTTTCCTTTTTTAAAAAAGGGGAAAAAAAATTTTTTTTTTTTTTTGGGGTTTTTTTTTTTTACTTTTTTTTTTTTCCTTTTTTTTTTTTTTTAAAATTTTTTAAAAAAAGGGGGAAATTTTTGGTTTTTTTAAATTTTTGGGTTTTTTTTTTTATTTTTTTTAATTTTTTTTGGGCCCCCCCCGGGGGTTTCCCAAAATTTTTTTTTTAAAAAACCCCCGGGGGAAAAGGGGGGGGGCCCCCCCCCGGGGGGGGGGGGAAAGGGGCCCCCTTTTGGCCAAATTTTGGGGGGGGGTTTTTTTCCCCCCCCCGGGGGGGGCCCCCCCGGGGCCTTTGGGGGGCCCCCTTTTTTTGGGGCCCGGGGGGGGGCCCCCCTTTGGGGGGCCCCCCCCGGGGTTGCTTTTTTTTTGGGGGGGGGTTTTTTTTTTTTTTTTGGGGGGAAAAATTTTTTTTTTAAATTTTAAAAAGGGGGGGGGTTTTGGGAAAAAAAAAAAAGAGAAAAAAAAAAAAAAAAAAAAAAAAAAAAAAAAAAAAAAAAAAAAAAAAAAAAAAAAAAAAGAAAGGGGGAAAAAAAAAAAAAAAAAAAAAAAGGGCCCCCCCCCAAAAAAAAAAAAAAAAGGGGGGAAAAAAAAAAAAAAAAAAAAAAAAAAAAAAAAAAAAAAGGGGGAAAAAAAAAAAAAAAAAAAACCCCTTTTTTAAAAAAATTTGGGGGGAAAAAAAAAAAAAAAAAAAAAAAGGGGGGAAAGAAATAAAAAAAAAAAAAAGGGGGGTAAAAAAAAAAACCCCAAAAAAAATATACAAAAAAAAAAAAAAAAAAAAAAGGGGGAAAAAAAAAAAGGGGGTTTTAAAAAATTTTTAAAAAAAAAAAAAAAAAAAAAAAAAAAAAAAAAAAAAAAAAAAAAAAAAAAAAAAGGGGGAAAAAAAAAAAAAAAAAAAAAAAAAAAAAAATTTTTTAAAAAAAAATTTTTAAAAAAAAAAAAAAAAAAAAAAAAAGGGGGAAAAAAAAAAAAGAAAAGGGGAAAAAAAAAAAAAAAAAAAAAAAAAAAAAAAAAAAAATTTTTAAAAAAAAAAAAAAAAGGTTAAAAAAAAATAAATTCCCCTTTGGTGGCCGGAGCTCACTCCGGGCGTCGGGTGATGGGGCGTGAGGCCAGGGGAAATTTTTCCCGGGCTGGGTCCCATGTCGGAATCGTGGGGGGCTCCCCCTGTAAAGCCCGCACAAACCCGGCCAGGCCCGTTGCATTTTCCCCCATTTGCGGGAAGGGATTAAATTAAATATTTACGTTTTGCGCTTTTAGGACGAAAAATTTATAAAATACGTTTTTGAATCTTTTAACCCTGTTCAAATGAGGGTCTTAGTTTTTAGGGCTTTCTAGTTTACAAAAGCAACACTTCGGGGTCAGGAAAACCATTTTTTAAAGTGCTTTCCTTTTCCCAGCAGAAAGCCCCCTTGGATTTGGCATATAAAACAAAAATTTGAAAGAATACAGGGTTGTAGGCGACGTCCCCCAGCACCCCCCCCGATCTCAGACGCATTACAAACCCCCAACGAGCGCTCTATAATCCCACCAAATTTTTGGGAAAGTGCGCCTGCCCCATAATCTAGAGAACAGGGTTTTTTGGGCCCTAAAAGGGGACGTCAAAATTCTGTCATCCCAATTTTCCGCCCTTAGTTTCTATCTAGACCTATGTGCGTCAGTTGTGCTCTCTGCTCCTAGTCCTAGACTTCTGGTAGACTCACTAAAATGTACGTTAGCTAAAAGGAGGGAACAGTTAGGCTAGGTTAACACAGCATAGGTTTTCTGTCGGCGGATTAAGTATTTTAAACCCCCTAGAAATCCAATGGTACACTATGCTACATAGACGGGCCCAAAAAAAAAATTTGTGGGTGGAGTCTACACAGCACGGATTTTTTACCGTCGGTTTTAAAATTCAGAGAATATGCAACATGTTGTATATCCCACAGGATTCCACCGTCGGATTCCTGTACATTCAATGCTTTTGCGCAAATCCGCGCCAGAAATGTGGTCGTGCCTCAGTTCAGCAAATGCCAAATGCCATTGGATTTTGGACGGCATATCCACATTGGCTGTGTAGACCCTTTTCTTTGGAAATCGTCTACAGGGGCCCGGGTTTTTACAGTTGGGGTTTTTACATGGGGTTTCAGGGTTTTTAAACCATTAAAAACGACTTTTAAGCAGGGCCCTCCCCCTTTCCCTTGGCAACTAGGCAAATTGCCCGGGGCCCCACCCAAATAAGGGCCCCCAAATGGGGTATGTTTTTGTCCCAAAATCAAGAAACATACCCCGGATTTTTCCCTTTGGGTTGGGGTTTGGGTTATTTAACTTTTCATGTGATTTTTAGGACATGCAAACCGGGAAAAACATGGTGGGGGAAGGGGCCAAAAGGGGTCCCTGCCCCCGCCCCAAAAAGTTTATAGGTTGCGGATTGTTTTGGGGGTTTTAGGGGTACACCGCATGGGCTACTGCTGTCCCAAATTGGGAAAATTGATGCCGGCATGAAAAATTTAAACCCCAAAAAACCCCGGTCTGGTAAAGAGGTTTTTTTCTCAGTGTAAAGCAGGCCCAAATTAAGAAATTTATTACAAAAACCCAAATTGGGATTTTTACAAACTGGCTTCAGGGCATGGGGTTTAAAATTTCCCTTTTTTTCTTGCAGTCCCTTCAGGAATGTGGGACTAAATTGAAATTTGGTTTTCCAGAAAATGGTCATGGTTTCCCCCCCAGTTCCATGCGGCACATAAAGGGGGGGTGGTGGGAAGCGGGCGCAATCTTTGGGAAAATTTTTTCTTTTCAGCTAAGCTTATATGTGTAACAATGTTTTTGCACCACAAACTTCATTAGAAAAGCATTAAAAAAATATATGTTTCCCCTCACAGGATGCCGGTGTCCAGATATAAGTGGTCTGATAATATGGGTGTGCTTGGGGGGAAAGGGGGGCTCGAGACAAAGGCCAAGTTTTGATGATATCATTTTATAGTGGGCCCGGCCCACTTGCAGTGGCCAGCCCAGGGGCCCGTAATTCCTGTTAAAGACGTTTTTTTACTGTAAGCCATCCCCATAGACCTCAATTGAAAATCCGAGCTGTAGTCTAAATAGCTCTGATTTTCTGAGGTTTGATTTTGAAGCCAACAGTTTTGCAAAAAACGTGGAACTTGTAAATTATTCCACCGGATTTATGGCAGAAATTATATTTTTAAATGTTGCATAGGCCGGCCGAATCTGAAATCTGACCACAAAGGGGGACATGTATGAACGGGGCTATGGCAGAAGTCTGGCGCATTTTCAGCCCGACATCAGATGCAGCCCCATTCGCATTAGTGAAAATCCTCCCACACGGCATTATCAGGCGCATTACAGAGCGCCCGTGGCACTTTGTAATGCGCCTGATTTCGGGGGGCGAGCGGGAGGCGGGGTGAACTAGAACCAGTATGTCTTTGGATGTCTGATTTTGTCTTCACTCTCCAATAAACCTGGATTTTATTTGGAAGACAATTTAAAGAGGAAAAATCGGTCCTAAAAAAATAACTTTTATTAAATATAATTTTAAAATATCGTGATCTATCTCAAAAACTCACAAAACACTGTGGGAGGGGAAAAAAACAACCACATGGGTGGACCAGAGTGATATACAAAACCTGGCCCCCATAAAAACCCAAAAATACCCCTACCTAGACTGAGAGAGATACAGGATGATCGCCCCGATAAGGGCGTTCCTGTCCGCAGCCTTACCCTATATTCCCAAAAACACCCTGTTAATTCCTCATGGTCCCTTCCCAACATGTTTCATCATCCATACATCATCAGGGGACAGTCTGGAAAGTATAATTGGACCAAGTATCTGGGTATAGTAACAAATAAATGGCTGCAATAATGGAGGCAAAAAGAATTAGAGGGTAAATAAATACCTGATGGTAATTTACTGTTGCAGAGACTCATAACATGCGTGTTTACATAACAAAGAGGACACTACCTTACGGTTAATCTGCATAATGCCGCCACCGGCTGTGAGGAAGTACAAAAAAACAACAACAAAAGAGGGGGATGAGATAAACAGCCAACCCAAATCCAAACCCCCTCACAAAGCATCACCCATATAACTTACTATTGAGTTTCAATATGTAATATCTCCCGCCCTGTATGGCATGACAGCGTCGGCTGTGTGTGAGACGCCGAAAGCTGGCGGAGCGCGGAAGATAAAGGGCGTTTCACAAGCGCCTCTGTGACCATCACATAGTGCGCCAGCACAACGGAGAACTGCGCGAGAAAGCTCGTCCATTGATTTACGGCGACTGCTGTAATTTACGTGCACAGATAAGCACCGCGACGAATATATGCAGGGCTCACAACACCGGGGGCAGACAGACCCCGCCCCCCTCCCGCCCCCCCCCCGCCCCCCCACCCCCCCATGAGCAGGTGATTTAGAAAAATATGCTCGGTTACCGAAGTGAAACGTATTTATCGGTAGGAAAAAGAACTGATAATCCGTTCCAATTCTCCCAAGGGAATTGATAAGTTGGTTAGGTATTGTGCTCAAATGATCAAGTTTATTCAACACTGTGTTTATTCAGGAAAAGGAAAAGGAAACACTTAAAGATAGCTGCTGAAATCCAACTGGTCATTTAACCCCGTTTGGTGCCTTTGTATTTAGGGTAATGTCCAGAAGCTTTCCTCTGCAGCAATATATCTGTCCAAGTTTCACGTCTTTGAGAGCGAGAGACCCGATCAAATGGCCCCTCCATTTGAGCATGTAGTGTCCCCCATGTATTGAGTGTATATGACGTGAGATTTGGTGTGTAACGTGATGGCGAATATCGCCCAAATGCTCCCCAATCCTCGTCGCAGCTGTCGTGTGGTTTTTACCTACATACCTCGATCCACATGCACTGGTTATCAGATTATACCAATGTGTGGTCTTACAATTGAAGAAATATTGATCTGATAAGTCTTTGGCCCCTGTATAATTGGAGAACTTTTTTGTCTTTTCCACAAAAGTCACAAAAAGTATCAGTCCCCCATCTGAAAGAACCATTTGGGTCTAGTCAGCCTCGTTCTTTCGTTGGATTTACAAAGTGGCTACTGACCAGCAGTCCCTCAGCTTTCTTCCCCTTCCTATAGGATATTCCGGGGGCCTCCCCGACATGATCTACCAAAATCGGGGTCCATTTTCAACCATGCCCATATTTGTTTAGGGTCTGTCTCACCCGAGGGGCAGCATTGTCAAAGGTGCCAATGATGTGAGTTACTGTCTCTTGGTCCTGGCTAGTATGGATTCTTGTGTCAGTAATTGACTCGTCCCTTGTCAGTGCATGTTTGATATGATTGTCTTAATATATGATTGGATAGCCCTTAGTCAAAACGAGATCTTTAGAATGTAGCCTTCTTCTAGAATCTTCCAGAGAGGGAACAATTACGTCTGAGACGCAGAAATACTGTCCACGTGGGATCCCCCTTTTCAGGGTTGTCGGATGGCAGCTCTCACCACGCAGTAATGAATTGTGGCTGTGGGTTTTCGGTTGATGGTAGGTTTAGTCTCCCCATCCTGACTCTGCCATATTATCGATTTCAATGGAATGGTAAAAATTGGAAGAATCTCAAACGTGAATCTAAGATTAACAGTTTTGACATTCAGGGTCTGTACAAATTGGGCAAATCTTCTTGTGAGCCATTTCCAGATGATGAAAAATATCGTCAATGAATCTAGCCCTACAGGGCTATGTGGTCGAGAAAGGAGGAGGGGAGTCACCGAAGACCTCGGAGTCTCCCACAAGCCCATGGTACAATTAGCATAGGACGGGCACAGGAACTGGCCCATGGCTGGTACCTGTAGCTGGGGAAGACGTCCCCGTCAAACAAGAAGTAATTCCTTGTGAGGGTAAAATGCAAAAGGTCCCCAACAAACATGTTGGGGGCCCTAAGGTGTACCCCTCTGGAAGAGAGAAAGATATTCAACAGCCCTACATCCCATGATGGTGGGTATCGACGTATTTAGGGCTATCTACGTCGAACTTGCTAATAAGGCATCCTCACCAATTCGTCGTCAGTCCTTAATGCGTTCAATAGTTCACTAGTATACCTAACAAAGGATGGTAAGGTTTCATAAATTGGTGCCAGTATGGTGGTCTAGATAGATAACCACACATTTTGACAGAGGGCACCTATCCGAGACCAATTGGACGTCCCTTCAAGGCAGACACCCATTGTGAACTTTGGGCAAAGCATAAAATGTAGCAACCTTAGGTGTGCGTGGATTTGAAAGTCATATTCACTTGTTCAATGAGTTCCATCTCATGTGCCTGTGTTATAAAACTTTTTAGTTCTTGCTTGAAAAACCATAGTAGGATCTGCTGATAAACTGTGATAGCAATTGTTTTATCCTGTAAAAGATTCACGGCACTTTCCGATATTGCTGACAATTTTCATCATACAATGTTGCCCCCCTTATCAGAGTGCTTAATTGCATAGCTCGCGGGGGTGGTTTCTTTGATAGGACTTTTAGTGCTTCCCGTTCAAGATTTAAGATAATTAGTCCATCTGATACTCTTTTTCTTGGCAGATCTTTAAGGACTAAATCCGAAATACTCCGATGCAAGAGGCTTCCGCTACTGGTTGGCATTCTTATTATATTGGCCTCAAGTTTGTTAAGGGGCCCCTCTTTCCAATGTCGTTGTGGTATATTGATAGTCCGATATAGTAATCTTACATCTTGCAGCATTTCACTGGGATTCCCCATTTCAAGCTTTCCCGTCTAAATTTTTTTGCTGCAAAGAACCTTTTTCCAGTAGAGTTTCCTTGCAAATAATGTATATCCTTAGTCCATGTAAATAAATTTAATTCATTGTCGGGACCAAATGATAGTCTTATGTAATAGATTCATATCATCTTTAACGGTAAAAATTGCTATGCACGTTTATCAGCAGATCCTACTATGGTTTTCAGCAGGATACTAAAAAGTTTATTAACACAGGCAAAAGAGATGGAACTCATTGACCCAAGTTGATATGACTTTCTTATCCACGCACACCTAAAGGTTGCTTAATTTTATGCTTTGCCAAAGTTCACAAGTGGGTGTCTGCATTGAAGGACGTTCCAATTGTCTCTGGGATGGGGCCCTCTGTCAAAATTGTGGGTTCTATCTAGACCAATACTGGACCATTTGTGAACCTTTACATCCTTCTGTTAGGGTACTATGGATCTATTGAAGCGCATTGAAGGGACTGTCGCGTTTGGTGACGAGTGCGTTTTAGCAAAGTATCGTCCATTGAAGCCTATATACGTCGATACCCATTCCACTATGGGATGTAGGCTGTTGAATTCTTTCTCTCTTCCAGAGGGGTACACCTTAGGGCCCACAACAGGTTTGTTGGGGAACTTTTGCATTTTTACCCTCACAAGGGAATTACTTCCTGTTTGATGGGGACGTCTTCCACCAGCTACAGGGGTTACAGGCCATGGGCAGGTTCTGTGCCCCGGCCTATGCTAAATACTTTGCCTGGGCTGGTGGGAGACGGGTCCGTAGTCTTCGAGACTCCCTCCTCCCTTTCTTGACACATGCCTTGTGGGCTTAGAATAGATTCATTGACGTTTTTTCATCATCTTGAATTGCTCACAAGAAGATTTGCCATTTGTACAGAAACCTGAATGTCAATTAGTTATAATCTTCAGTTCACGTTTTGAGATTTCTTCCAAATTTTTACCATTCCTTGTTTGGGTATTGACAGAGAGTCTGGATGGGGAGTAATATACTTCCATCTACCGAAAACCCTCAGCCACCAAATTCTTTACTCCGGTGGGAGAGCTGACCATCGACAACCCATGAAAAGGGGGTTACCAGTGGTCAGTTCTGCGTCTCAGACGTAATTGTTCCTCTCTGGAAGATTTTAAGAAGGAGGTTAACATTCTGAGATCTCGGTTCTGACTAAGGCTATCCAGATCATAATATTAAGGACAATCATTTCAACATGCACTGACAATGGAGCCGAGTTCAATTACTGACACAAGATTCCATTACTAGCCACGGTCAAGGGTCAGTAACTCACCTCATTGGCACCTTTGACAATGCGGCTCCTCGGGTGAGACAGACCCTAAACAAATATGCATGTGTTGAAAATGGAACCCCGATTTGGTAGATCATGTCGGGGAGGCCCCCTCGATTCTATAAGAAGGGAAGAAATCTGAGGGTATGTCTGGTCAGTAGCCCCTTTGTAAATCAAGAAAGACATGTGGTCTGACTAGACAAACGGTTTCTTTCAGATTGTGGGGACTGTTCTTTTTGTGGATTTGTGGAAAAGACTCTACGTTTCAATGATACAGGGGGAAAGATTATCAGATCAAATATTATTAATTGTAAGGACACACATGTGGTATATCTGATAACCTGTGCATGTGGATTGAAGGTATGTATCGTTTAAAACCACAAGACAAGTCTGCTACGTAGGATTTGGAGAATTTGGGGACCATTCGCCATCAACGTGACACACCAATCTCACGTCATATGCACTCAATACATGGGGGAATCTAAATGCCTCAATTGGATGGGGCATTGATCGGGTCTCTCCCTCTCAAAGACGTGGAAACTTGGACAGATTATTGCTGCAGAAGGAGATGCTGCTGGACAGTTTACCCTAAATACAAATGGCACCAAACGGGTTAAATGACCATTGGATTTCAGCAGCTATTTTAAGGGGTTTCTTTTTTTTTCCTTGAATTTACAACAGTGTTTTTTAAATTGGGTTAAATTTTAGCACAAAATCCTTAAAAACCCAAATTTATTTAATGTCCCTTGGGAGAATTGGAAAAAGATTATCAGTTCTTTTTTTCCTTTCCGATTTAAAAGTGTTTCACTAGCTGTTAAACCCGGGATGTCTTTTAAAACACCATGCCAGTTGGGCTTTCCCCGGTTGTTGGCCCTTTATTTTTTTTCGGGCGATGCTAAAATTTCCCCTGCGCCGTAACTAGGGAGGGTTTCTCGGCCCCAGGGTTTTTCCGTTGCGGGGACATTTTTTGATGTCACAGAGGGGGCTGTGATGGGAGCCTTTATCTTCCCCGCGCCGCCCGCTTTCGGGGTCTCACACACAGCCGACGCTTGTTTATTTCCCCTTTCGGGGGGAGATGACTTTTCGTTCTGAAAAATCAAAAGTAAAATTATATGGGTGTTTTGTTTGTGGTTTGGGGGGTTTTTTTTGGGGTTGGGTTTAAAATTTAAACCCCCCCTTTGTTGTGTTTTTTTACCTTCCCCCGACTTCCCGGTGGCGGAAATTTTTGCAGATGAAAGTAAGGTAGGTTTTCCTTTTTTGTTATGTAAAAAACGGCATTTTTATGTTGTCTCTGAAAACGATTTTACCTTTAGGTATTTTTTTCCCCCTTTAAATTTTTTTTGTGCCTGCCCTTATTGCTGCCAAATTTTTTTGGGTTTCTAAACCCGAACCTTGGTCCCCTTATATTTTCCCAGACTTCCCACTGTTGGGTGTCATGGATGATTTTTAAAAAATGTTGGGCGGGGGCCATGAGGAAAAAAAGGGTGTTTTTGAAAAGGGGGAAGGGGTGGGGAAGGACGCCCCTTTGGGGCGATCATACCCGTATTCTCCTTGTTTTTGGTAGGGGTAGGGTTTGGTTTTTAGGGCCAGGTTTTTTTTATTAAACACTCTGGTCCCCCCCATGGGGGTTTTTGTTTTTCCCCCAAGGGTTTTTGGTTGGGTTTTTGGGAAAATAGTTTTCCCATTTTTAAATTATTTTTAATGAAAGGGTTTTTTTTTTAGGAAAAGATTTTTTCTTTTAAAATTTTTTTTCTTTATTTGTTTTTCAGAGGTTTTTTGGGTTTTTGGTAGGGATTTTAGGCACATTTGTTCTTGTGGATTTTATTTGCTTTTAAGCCGAGCTGGACTTCAGCCTTTTTCATTTAACTAGAAAAAAATACGAAACTATAGGTTTATTGGGAAGTAAGCAAAATTTAGGCGATTTCGCTGGACCAGGTATACCCCCTTTCAAAAATTTGGGTTTTCTGAGTTTTGAAATGTTGTTGTTGCCCCTAGAATGCACCCGGGTTTATGACCTTTCTGTTGAGGGTTATAAAACCCGCCCATTTATTTCTATTATTAAAGCGGGATGAAATTTAGCGGTTTAAAAGTCAAAAAATTTTATACAATTTCCCTCCAAAAGGCGCCCCAAAAAAACATAACCCCAAAAAAAATTTTTTTCCATATAGAAATTTCTAGTATTTTAAAAAATGCCGGTGGACGTGCCCATAGAAGAGCAATATTTTAAGGGGCAGACTACCCAAAGGGTTTTTTTATTGTCTGTTTAACCCCTTGGACAAAAAACACTTTTGGGATCGGAGCTGTAGAAAACCCGGGGCCAAATGTATTTAAAACTGTCTGGGGCTAAAACTCACTTTGTTGCCCATAGAGCCCAAATAAAAGCTCATAAAAAAAACCAATCAGAGCGCCTCTTTAATTTTTCCCTTGAAATTTTGGGTAAAGAAAGGGGCCCCTTGGTTGGCTGTATGGGCATTTAAAGTGGGAAATTTTTGCTATACGTTTTTATAAATGGGGGGCCCCAAAAAAGGAGAAAATTTTTACCAAAAAATTTTTGACCAAATTGCCCTTTATGTTTTTGGGAGGGTGCCCTTGGAACAAAAACTTTTTTAAGAACTTTGCCTTTGTATAATTTTTAAAATGGGGCCCCTCACCCCTCTGTGTAAAACAAGTGGGCCCTTTTTTGTGTTTATAATGCTAAAGGGCTCTTCGTTGGTTTATTTTAGTCTTGCGTGTTTGGTTGAGATGTTGGCAAAAATTTTTATATATATGTAATAAAAATAGAATTTGGCAAGCAGCCACAACTACTGGAAAACCCCGAAAATCCTAAAAAACTTTTACAGCCACTCGTGTACAAAAAAAGAAGGGGAAAAATTCAGTGGGGGCAAAAAAATAAAAAAAGGTTTCCCTAGATGTTATGTGTTTTAAAACTTGTTTTGAATGGGGCTTTATTAGGACAAATGGTGGCTTATCAATACATCCTGTAGTGTTCTTTGGGCCATTTTTGTTTGCTGATTCTACCCCGTTGGAAAAAGGGGGGATCACAGGCTAAAAAATTTTTCAAAAGAAAATTTTTGGCTAAAAAGAAAATTTGGGTTTAAGGCTTTTAAAGGGGGTTTTTCACAAATTAAGGGTTAATTTTTATGTTTAAAGGGAAATTTTTCCACGATGTAATGTTGACGGGGGATCCTCCCAAAATGGGTTTTTAATCAATTTTTTTAAATACTGTGATTTTCAAAAAGTGAAACCTTTTGGAAAACTACAGCCCCGGCTAAGATTCCCTTAGTTTCCTGAAAATTTAAAATTAGACAAAGACCAGGACCCCCTGACAGGGGTGATTGGGGCCCCGCTTGGTGTTTGCACTTTTATGGATGAAAGGGAAAATGAATGAGCTTTTCAAAAGGGGTGGGGGGAAAAAATGCAGTGTTTGAGGGGGTGGGTTTTCTGTTTAGAAAATCCCCTTTGGGTTTTAATGTAAAGTTTTTGAGTAAACTTTGCAGGGCGTCCCCGGGATTCCTCGCTTTTCTGCTCCCTTCGCTCAACCCCCCTCTCAGCCCGCATGCTTTGTTTATTTCTCCCTTTTTGGGAAATAAGAGGGGAAGGGGGCTAAATTTCCCGGCAAAACCCCTTTAAAGGTTTTCAAAAAAAAAGTCCTTTGAATATTTGTCCCTTAACCCGTTTTCTACCCCATTCCTAGATTTTCCCCCCTTGGGATGGGGTTTCAAACGTCCTTCAGGTCGCTATAAACTTTGACCTGTTGGGTCTCTCCTGATAGGGGTGCCAAACCTGGGTTTTTTTAGCTACAGGGCCCGTTCAAAACTCTCATGATCGGGCTGCAGCAAAGGTTTTTATTGCTACCCGAAAATGTTCAATTTTCTCCTGATAGGCGCCCCTGCTGGTCACTTTTGCTACATTTCCTGGCTTCTACTGCAGCCCAGGGGAAACCAGTTTAAAACATGCCCCTAAAATTTAAAAAGAAACCCAAAAAAAACAGGGGCGGGGGTAAAATGAATCAAAGGCGGGGAGAAAAACCCCTTTAAAGGGGATGTTATCGGCTTCAAAACCAAAAAGTTTTTTTTGGTGTTTTCTTGAACCCCTTTATTTTTTTCAGTTCCTGAAATCCAGGGGGGTTTTTTTCCCCCCCCAGTGGGGGTTTCTTAACTGGGGGGGGGATGGCATTAAAAAAAACCCCCTTCCCCAGTTTTATGTTGCTCCCCAAATCCCGTATGTTCTCCCTTCCCTCTTGGGGTCCACAAAAGTCACGGGGCCTCTCCCTTGCGTCTTATTTTTTTAAAACGCTGTTTACATTCCACAGGGGGGGGGAATTCCCGTTCTAGCAGTTTTAAAAAAAACTCAGGGGGGAAAATGATCTTTTTCCTCTCACAGCTGGAGGTTTGTTACCGTTGAATCCCGTCTTTAAAGAATATCCAAACACAGATCCCTCTTTCCCATCTTGTTTACCGCAGGGAGATTAGGCACCAAAAAAAGGCAAAAATTTTGCTGTTTTTCTGATTGTAGAGCAGCTGTAGGTCGCTAAAGAACTGGGGCCTGTATAGAGTGAAAATTGTTGCCCCACCCCCTTTTTCTTTAAAATGAGGGAAAGGCAGGAATTTCCCCGTTCCCCTGAATACCCGGGGGCCCAACAGATGGGAAATTAAGGGAGAGCCGTCAGCCAATTTAAATGCAGGAGGTGGGAAAACCCACCAGCACGGGAAAAAGGGTTTTCCAAAATGAAGATTTAAAGGGGGCCCGTGGGAAAAAAAGGCAGCTTTGCAAAAGACATCCCAAATTTCAAAATTTTTGGGTTTTTTCCCGTCCCCTTTTAAATTTAAAACCATTTTTAAAGAAATGTAAAACCCCTTTAAGGAAAAAGTTTGGTTTTCAGCCCTATGAAAGGGGTGTATTTAAAAAAGGGAAAAACTGTGGGGAGCAGTGGTTATATTGTGTTGTGCCCCAGTATTGTAGAGAGGGGCACTCAACCATAAAAAATTTAAATTGGGTTTCAGGACAAAATATTGTAAAGTTGAAAAACCTTAAAAACTGGTAGTGGTTTAAATTTGGGTTTTGAAACCAGGAAAATTTTTACAACATAATGCAGAAAAATTTTAAAAATTTTAAAGGGAAAAATTTTTGACCTTTTAAACTGTTAAAAAAAAAATAAATCAGAAAGGCTTTCGGGAAACTTTTATGAGGGGCGGGGGCTTTTTGGGTCATTTTACTTTTAAAAGCAATGTACCAAAAAAAGGGGGGCCCCCCCTGGTGCCCAAAGAAAACCGCTCATCCGGAAAACATGGGAAAGGCAGTACAGAACATGTTTCTGCACGGGAATGTAGAGAGGCGCTACTAAACCACCAATCACTGCATGTACCTCACTAATACATTGGGGAACAGAGTGCACTGTACTCAAAGGACATGTTGATGTTATACGGCCACTGTGTTACTGTATGGAGAGGCGCTACTAGACTGCCAATCACTGTATTCACCTCACTAATACATGTAAGAGCAGTACAGGACATGTAGTACCGCACTGTACTGTAGAGAGGCGCTACTAGACTGCTAATCACTGCATGCACCTCACTAATACATGTAAGAGCAGTACAGAACATGTAGTTCCTCACTGTACTGTATAGAGGAGCTACTAGACTGCCAATCACTGTATTCACCTCACTAATACATGTAAGAGCAATACAGGACATGTAGTGACGCACTGTACTGTAGAGAGGAGCTACTAGACCGGCAATCACTGCATGCGCCATACTGATGCATGTAAGAGCAGTACAGGACATGTAGTACCGCACTGTACTGTAGAGAGGCGCTATAGTCCGCCAATCACTACCTGCACTGCACTTTTAGTCTAACTACATGTAATGAGCATGTAATATAGGACATGTAGCACGCACTGTACTGTAGAGAGGCACTACTAGACTGCCAATCACTGCATGCACTACACTAATACATGTAAGAGCAGTACATGGACATGTACTGTAACAGGGGCCCTGTAATATTGTTAATAAGTGAGCTACGTGTAGACTGCCAGTACTTGAAGGGCACATGCAACCTTCACCCCAAATACATTAAGAGCAGTACAGGACATGTAGTACCGCACTGTACTTTAGAGAGGTGCTATAAACCGCCAATCACTGCATGCACCTCACTAATACATGTAAGAGCAGTACAGCACATGTAGCACCGCACTGTACTGTAGAGAGGCGCTACTAGACCGACAATCACTGTATGCACCTCACTAATACATGTAAGAGCAGTACAGGACATGTAGTACCGGACTGTACTGTAGAGAGGCGCTACTAGACCGACAATCACTGCATGCACTGCAAGTAAAAGCTTTATGAGATTTGGCTATATCAGTGTATGGGACATTGTATGTTGCAACTACACTCAACATACAGTGCCCCAAAAAGCGATCATTGTATGTTGAAAATATTGTATCCTGAGGACATTATAATTTGAGGGACCACTGTAATACAAACATCTGGTGATAGTTGAAGGTCCTGTTACAGATATGCCAAATTCTATTTTTATTACACAGTATATGTAAATATATCAACTGTTATCACTGTGGTAACCCACACTTCACATATAAAACCCAAAATGTGTTCATTTAAGCTATGACTACGGACATGCACCAAAACACCCAGATTTGTATAAATCACACCCCAATTTATGACCCGTTTTTGGGTCCAGATCCGCTAGAGCAGCTCTCTGTTTTGGCTCATAGAGAGGAGTCCTGAGTCTGACTCTTTAATACTCATAAGCTCCTAAAAACGTAAAGGGGTTGTCTCACCATATTGTTTCACAGAGCCAAAAGCAGCTTCAGGTTCATGCTTCCTCACTCTTCCTCGTCATGCTGTGGATGGTTCTGTAGCAGTAATTAGCATATTGACTCTGTATTCTCAGCTGATCTAATTGCACTGACATGAGAGCAGGAGATGTAATCTATAGTGCAGAGAGCTTCAGAATTCAAAGTAAACAATCAAAAGTAATTAATTTGTTTGTTATAGATAACACACTCTGTTCTCAATCTGCTGGCGTCCTGTGATGATGTCACTCCCTGCTCTCTGTCTAATCTAGAAGAGAAAGCAGGATGGTAAACATAGAAATCTGTGTGCACTCAGAGCAGATAAAATCTCTCTTATCTCCTGACGAAGGTAGCATAAAAAGAGGAATGTCTGTGTAAAAAGTCTTGATTTATTGTTCCCTATGTGTTGAAAGCTAATCTTTGTAGTGAGACAATCCCTTTAAGTGCAGAGCCTAAAAAAAGTAAGATAAAAGCTTCTTTACATGCAATTTATCCTCATTCCACTCCCCACAATCAGCTTATAGAAAAATCTTGTCACCTACCTACATATTCATAGTTTACTAGCACTTGCTGTGTCTATCTCCTTCTATTATCACATGTGTTGCTCCTGTTTATCTGCTAATATTCCCTTTGCGCTTTTCTGCTCCATTATCACCAAGACACCAGAATGATGAGCGGCCTGATCTATATCCAACATTAGAAAATCTTCAGTGATTCCTCCACTGGACAGCAGGTGGCACCACGGAAACTCACACAGCCAGAAATATCCCCATGGACTATGTTAGCACTTGGCTTGGCACGCCAATGTAAGAAAACAGATGTTATAAATAATCTTATCTGCACGACAAGTTTACCTATGGCTAAAATAAAATCTACCGCTTAGGCAAGAAAACACGAACTGAGACATGACAACATGTAACTAGTGATAGATAGATGGATGGATATGAGATAGATAGATATGAGATAGATAGATAGATATGAGATAGATAGATGGATGGATGGATAGATAGATAGATAGATATGAGATAGATGGATGGATAGATAGATAGATAGATAGATATGAGAGCGATAGATAGCTAGGTTGATAGATATGAGATAGATAGATAGATAGATAGATAGATAGATAGATAGATAGATAGATAGATAGATAGAAAATGGATAGATAGATAGACTAATGGATAGATAGACAGGCAGACAGACAGACAGATAGATAGATAGATAGATAGATAGATAGATATGGGAGCAATAGATATTAGATATATAGATAGATATGAGAACAATAGCTATCAGATAGATAGGATGTATCATCTGGACTCTGCATGTGCTAAGAGACAGTTTTGGCCGTGTTCACACGGCATATGCCCGACGGATTGGTGCGCCGTCTTGAGCTCACAAATCCGCCGGGAATACGGGGCGGGACGGGGACGGGGCCGGAGCGCGGCGGGGGCGCCGCTCCCGGCCCCATAGACAATGCATTGTTTACGGCGCGTCCGCGCCGTAAATAATGTGCATGTCACTTTCTCCCCCGCGCCGGATTCCGCGAGCAGGAGGAGCGAGGATTCCACTGTTCTCTATGAGAGCAGTGGATTACCGTAATGACAGGGACGGATTGGCGCCGTACTGAAGCGCAAATCCGGCGCGGAGTACGGCGCCAATCCGTCCCCAAATAAGCCGTGTGAACGAGGCCTAAACATTGAATATTTGAATTATTTTAAAGTGCATTTCTGCTACATTTAGGAAACATGAAAATCTGAGGCTTCTGTTGCACTTTTTGATCAAAACTGTGAGGGCCCATCCACCAATGGTAAGATGGTCTCAGTTCAGATGGGGACTTGCTCGAAAGAAACATTTTCACCTCACTTGGTGCCTTCTCAGGCCTCCAGACTTTCATGGAGGTCCCAGCTACACTCTGTTCTGATGAAAAACAGCCTATGTGGACAGGTAGCATGCATGACACAAAACAGAGGCAGACACTCCCCATGCATACAATTTGGGAGGGTTTTTTTGGGGATAGATACAGAGATATATATGAACTAAGCAGATAGATAAATATGAGATAGAGAAATAGATTTCAGATAGATAGATAGATACATACATATACTTATATACATACATACATATGAGATAGATAGATATGAGATTATTTTTATTATATATAGTAATTAATGGATGGAACACAACACAATATCAGCAGCACTCTACAAGCACTAAAAACAGTCAAAGGGAACATAGGAATTTTCGGAAAAGCATTTCTGCTATTTCGGAATATATGAAAATGTTGATGTTCTTAGTGTACCTTTTTTGATCAAAACTGTAAAAGTCCATTTACCAACGGCAAGGTGACCTCAATCCAGATAGGAACCTACCTATTGCTTTTCCAAAAAATTCCTATGTTCCCATTGACTGTTTTCTAGTGCTTCTAGTGTGCTGTTGATATTATGTTGTGTTTGGATAGATAGATAGATAGATAGATAGATAGATAGATAGATAGATAGATAGATAGATAGATAGATAGATGATAGATAGATAGATAGATAGATAGATAGATAGATAGATAGATAGATGCAAAGTGTAAATGTGCACGTGTAAAAAACATGATGGAGGCAAAGAGAAACAGCAACCGGAGCCTCTCATGAAAATGTAAGATAGATTTGGGACTTCCTTAGACTTCAATAGACAATGCAGATCAAATGTCGTCATTAACCACCGTTGTCTTCCAGTCTCTAATGACAGAACTTAAAAAACGGAGGTAACAACACAGGTGTGGACCTAATTTTAGGAAGTCCCTTTCTGTTAGAAGCATCCTAGAAGCATCCCCCTACAATAATGCAGGATCTCATGTTACTGAGACGCTAAAGGATCATCAGTAATCTGTGGAAGAACAGTAAGGGCTTGTCCCCAGTGCAGAGGTTTTCACCCGGTTTTACAGACGTTTTTTGGTTTTGAAAACCGTCTGTACACCGGGTATCAACTTTTAACATGGACTTTAATGGAAAATCTGTGCGGTGGTCTGAAAAACATTGAACTTGCTCATTCTTCCGCCGAAAATGAACAAGTCTATGCGAAGGTGGAGGGCTTTTCTCCGCAAACAGCAGAGAGAAGCCGACCCCCGGCGGCCGTGTGCACGGCCCCAAAAAAGTACAGATACCAGTCGGGATTTCCGATCGGTATTTGCTCTGTGCCGTGTAAACAGCCCCTAAGGGCGACAAATATGATTTTTGGCATTTTTGTGCGCGTTATAATAGTTTTGAATGCACATAATTTATGAACCCACTCTACTGCAGGTCATAAATCAGGCGCATTCTAGCACAAGGATGAGACTTCTGGCTCAGGTAAACCACTTTGAAAGTGCTCTACCTGTTCCAGCAGTAATGCGCCTGGAATTATCGTACTGAAGCTATAAATGTGTAACTTCGTATGGTTCTAGTGCGCCCCACCTCCATAGTGCGAATCAAAACTATAGCAAACGGGTCTGCGCTAGATGTCGGCCATTAAATACACCAGACTTCTGGTGCAGCCTTGTTCATACATGTTGCCCTAAATGTTTATTTCCCCTGCAGCACCTCCACAGGGGAAATGTCTAATTGGACTCATTGAACTGTGTAATGCAATTACATGCTGAGTCCTGAGTGGCTAAAGTAAAAGTTAAGTAAAGATATATAGTGTGGAAATCCAATGATAAGTCATAAAGTCAAAAAGAACTAGAACTTGCCGTACACTACAAAGCATAGATATAACACTCAGGGTGTGATATGATACGATTAGTATTGTCAAGCAAAAAATTTATGACAATTGTTTTTAATGATTCAATTTTTATGATGAGTGTGATGGATTTTCCAGATGGCATTTGGCAGTGTTACTGGTGACAACTGGTGGTCGCAATGGTTTCAAAGACAAGGATTCACCCCCCTCCAACCCTCCACCTGCCAGTGTCAATTACATTTCTACCATTATGGCCGCCCTATATATGTCCAACTCTTCCATCTTCCTATTCATAAGATGCCGCCCCTATATATGGCTATTATTGGGAAAGATGACTTGCATACAATATGGCTGCACTCAGAACCCCCATAGGAGAGAACAGAGAGATCCGCACAAGCGCAGCCGCCTCTCTGTTCTGCACACAGGAGTGTGGGGGCCCGTTCTCCACAGGTAAGACCCACACACCTACAATGCATTTCTGGCATATCCTGTCATTATGCCATAAATGAGACGAGAATACCCCTTTATTTGGCCCAAAAATGATACATCTGAGACTTTTTGACTACTTGACAGAATAGAGCCCCCCCCCTCCCAGAGTAGATTTACTATGGATTTGTTTTCATTTACGGGAAAATGTCCCTCATATCATATATTCACCTCATTTTAAAATTTACATCTTAAATTAGTGACTTTTATTACAGGTATTGATCCGGAGTCATTTATGTATCATACTTCAGAGCTGCACTCACTATTCTGCATCATTACTAGCTAACATCTCAAAGAGTGTATACTGTGCACAGTATATAATGTTTGCACCATAAAGCAATTTTATTTAGACAAAGATATTATTTCGGTGCTTATATTCAGGCACTCTTTTGTATGAGTAGAGGTACACAGGCTGATGGTACACCATACGGAGAGTGGGCATCCATTGAAATGAGCAATAATCGGACTTGGGAAAAGGGAATAAACAACCCCTCACATTATAGTAGCTCAGATAAGAGTCCCTCAATAAATTTCTTTGTTATTTCTATTAAAGGGAATGTGTCATCAAAAAATGAATCATTGTTTAAGTCCCGTTTTTATGTTGAACACATTTTTTAGGAATTTTTGGTTGTTTTTTTAATTTTTCACATCACTTTCAATATATTTTAATAATTCTTAAGTCCGGCAGTTTTCACTTTGGCCACTAGGCCTTGTTTGCACTGCTTTAACAGCAGTCAGAGAGATTATTTACAGTAGCTTCATGCACATAGGAGTCTTAAGACTGACTCAGTCCCATTGACTTCTATAGGAGAGTTTTCTAGTCATGCTCTGTGACCTGGGAAGAAGTCACTGTGCAGGGAGGTGAAAGGGTGAACTGTGACTATCTCCTCTTGTGACTGGTGGATCCTGTGTTATCTATTCACACTGGTGTCTCCTTTCAGTTTGACCCTCTTTGTGCTGATAATGAGCAGACAACTGAGAATCTTTCTCTACAGAACAGGAAGTGTCAGACTATTATTAGGCTTAGTGGCCAAAGTGAAAACTGCAGGACTTAAGAATTATTAAAAAATATTGAAAGTGATATGGAAAATTAAAAAGAAATATAACCAAAAATTCTTAAAAAATGTGTTTAACATAAAAACGGGAGTTAAACAATAACTCATTTTTTGATGACACATTCCCTTTAAGAAACAGCAGAATTATGAATGCAGCTCTGGAGTATACTGCAGCCTGCAACTCGTGATCAGATAAATAATGCAATCTATTTACAAATGTTATCAGCTTTTTAGGAAGTTATAAAGCCAAGGATAAACTCTGCTGACACAATGACCTGATCCATTGGGTTAAAACTTTATTGTCTTGTAGTGGAACACCCTTCAAGAGAGCAGATAAAAAAAAGTGAAATAATGAATGAGTGGTCATATGTTACAAGAGGGGAAGGACCATACAGAAACACCAGAACAAGACAAACCATACTGTATATACAGAGGGAGGTAGGTTCATGGAAAATAAGATCCCCTTCTTCAGTGAAGGAGATGAAGACACATGGAACACAGTAATGATCGTGAAGAAAGCAACATCCTCAAGCCCCATGGAGACAAGGAATAACACAGGGATGAGTAAACCGGGTTCTCTCCATTTTACATTTCCCGTGAACGTGCACAGAAATTGATTCACTAGAAAGCACCAACAAGTCCATTTTGTAAAGTTTAGGTTCTTCGTGGCTCTATATGTTAGCCAGAAATGTCCATAAATAAGAAGATAGCAACACCAAGAAGTGATATAGTTTTCTAAATACAGAAAGGGTTAAGCAGGTTATATAATACCAAGCTGGTTATCCAGTTGTTGTTGTTGAAACATACGTCTCACCATATATGCCATACACGTCATGCTGGCCCTCAAGTTGGGTTGCCATGAGGGTCATGTTGGCTATCAGGATGGTGTGCCATGAGGGTCACGTTGGCTATCAGGATGGTGTGCCATGAGGATCATGTTGGCTTTCAGGATGTTGTGCCATGAGGGTCACGTTGGCTTTCAGGATGGTGTGCCATGAGGGTCACGTTGGCTTTCAGGATGGTGTGCCATGAGGGTTATGTTGGTTGTCTTGGAAAAGTGCCATATAGATCACATTGGTTCTCATGATGGTACACCATATAGGTCACGCCGGCTCTTCGGACGATGTGCCATTCAGGTTATGTTGACTCTCAGGATAGTGTGCCATAAAGGTCATGTTGGCTCATATCACGCTGGGATATGAAGGTCATGTGGGGTCTTACCTTGCTGAACCATTCTGGTCACACTAGGACTTTTGTTCGGCTACAAGAAAACCTCCACCACACATATTCAACATGAATTTCTTAAACTTGGGAAGCAATGGTTACAAAAACACTAATCAAGCTCTTCCTGTCCAGTACATAAGATACAGTATCAGTCTGTCTTAGAGTATAAAATAAAAAAAATCATGAAAAAGTAGCCCTTTTATACACATTCTGCAAGAGCCTTCTGCTTTGTTTTCATGAAACATATCACGTGACAGACACTGGTCGGCAATGGTGACAATATTATCACCTAGATTCTTTAGCCCTAGACAGCTTGTCTAGTGACCAATGATGCCCATTTGCTGAACAGCTTATTTTGCCAACTGGTCCTGAAATAGACTCCTTAGACTCCATCCAGTTCTCCTTTTTCTTTTTCTCTCTCACACAAAGCCCGGTTTCACAGAAGATCGGCGACAATTAGGGCAACCACGAGATCCATTGGTTTGGAGACACCTAGAATGATAAAGGATTGAAAATAAAAAAGTAAGAAACTCAGTAGCTCAATAACTTAGTCCTGTTGTCACTGTTCAATGATTATATCCATAGCAAAAAATATACAAAACTAGATAAGGTCGTAATGACCACTAGTGTAAACAACAGAATTAAATATAGACCAACAAGAATAGGGTGTATACTATTAAAACATAACTTTTAATAATGATCCAATAAAATTCACAAATATGACCAAAAACTGTCAGACAGAAACCTAATCGGGGAAGTGAAGGAGGTATATAGACACTAACTCACCCTAAAAGACACTGGCCCTAGAGAAAATATACAGGCAACCCGTCCCGTAAAGACGACCCTGTCTGGAACCTGCCCCTATTGCACTCTTACCACTACACTAACCCTAAAACAAACAAAAAAAAGGTCCCAACATGTTTCATATCGCCAATATTCCTCAGGGGACAGGTGTGGCAGAATAAAGAAAGCACAGAAAAGAACACTTGTGCCAGTATAACAACCAAGGCAATACCTGTGATATTATGTCCAGATGATATAAATATGCCTCCAAAGGTAAGATAATAGGTAAACTTACCCTTTATGAAATTCAAAAATCCTAGGTATAAAGTGTGGGGTAAGGTAGCCCCAAAGTGTCATCTCATCTATGAAGAAATACAGAAATTACCATACAAACTCTGTCTATCACAGTAACAAGGACAATAAGCATCATCTCCATAAGAATAGACTTACCAAACCAGTTGACACATAAAGAATCTCGTAGGGAGCGCACCCAAGGTAAGGTGTCTGACAGGATAATCCACCCTGCTCAATCGGCGCCGCTAATGTGCTGAATCCCACGCCTATATAAGCCGACGGCGCACTTCCGGTTCCGGTGCAACGAACGCCATTATGGGTGAGAAGAGGTCATCACCTAGGTGCCCACTGTAAACAAGATGGTGGTGCCCCCGTCACGCCGAGGACACACGGGCGCACCCGCAGAGACAACGGCGCCACAACTAAAGTGCAGCGCAGCATATCCACCGGCACTCACATAACCCGAGGCGCGCTAGAGGGCTGCATCCCATTCAAAGCAGCACACTGGCTTAGACCAATAGGCGCTCATTAAACAAGCAACCTAATTCAATGTACAATATGGGTTTTGTATATGGCAGTTACAACACTAAACCATCAAGGAATATGCAATTCAAGAAAACATCAATAAGAAAATACCACCATTCAAATATAACAAGAAAAGTTCAATTGTTCATTTAATCCCTTTGGTGTTACAGTTTTTAACTTAAAAATCCAAAATGTCTCATGTCGCAAAAGCGACTTATCCCAGTCACCTCCCCTATCAGGGGGTTTTACCACATCAATAGCTTTGAATTTTATGCATGTGGGGTCCCCCGCATGCATTGAGTTAATGTGACGTGATATCAACGTGTCACGATTATGGCGAATATCGTTAGTATGTTCACCGACTCGTCTCCTAAAATTCCCCTAATGGGTTTTAACCGATATATTCTAAACCACAGCTACATGTTGCCTTATAGATTACGCCTTTAGTTTTACAGTTCACAAAATGTCTAATTTGAAATTCTTTCAAAAGAATATTACTGAAGAAGGTACTTCCAGTCTCAATAAAGGGACATGCCACACAGCCGCTATATCTGTAGCAGCCCAAAGGTCTTTGTCCCAACCAAGTGACATTAGTCTTAGGTGGACAGAAGTGACTATGCACTAGAAGATCTTTCAAATTTTTTGCCTCTCCTGTAGGTGATATGTGGGTAAAGACCCACCATGTCACACAAATCCAGATCAGATTTCAAAATGGACCAATTTTTAGTGATGATCTCTCTCACCTCCTTAGCTGCTCCATCAAAATCACCAATCAAACGGAACACAGAATCCTCTGAGTCTCCTTTGACTTCCTGAGTTGTCAACAAAGCCTCTCTAGATAGAGAGAGGGCAGTTTTATAAGAATCCCTCAGAATCC
Source organism: Phyllomedusa bahiana (assembly GCA_025379985.1). Classification (NCBI taxonomy): domain Eukaryota; kingdom Metazoa; phylum Chordata; class Amphibia; order Anura; family Hylidae; genus Phyllomedusa; species Phyllomedusa bahiana. Next base: position 214,410 of record JAODAL010001144.1, read on the forward strand.
TATCCGGATATCCTCTTTCTCTAAACCGGGACCGTAGAGAGTCAGCTTGTTTTTTGAACTCTTCTTTTGTGGAACAGTTCCTACGGACTCTGAGGAACTGTCCTCTAGGTATACCCCTCTTAAGTGGGACAGGGTGACTGCTGTCCCACCTAAGAAGGGAATTGGTGGCTGTGGGTTTACGATATACTGATGTCTCAAGTTCTCCTTTTTTGTTTTTATTTATCACAATATCCAAAAATGGAAGGGAACGAGAATTTATCTCAGATGTAAAACGTAGCCCAATGTTGTTATGTGCATTAAGATAGTCAACAAATCCTTTAAACTCCTCCTGAGTACCTGTCCATACAACCAAAATATCATCTATGTATCGTGTCCAAAAAAGGATCTTTTCTGTACCCAATGGATTTGTATCGCTAAAAACACAATTGTCCTCCCACCAGCCCAGGAGCAAATTTGCGTAGGCTGGCACACAAGAATTGCCCATGGCAGTTCCCCTGAGCTGGTGGTAGACTTTCCCATCAAAAGTGAAAAGATTTTTTGTGAGAACAAATTCTAGTAAGGTGAGTACAAATCTATTGTGTGGTCTAAACTGGCACCCTCTCGTGTTGAGATATGTCTCTACTGCATGGAGGCCATATGCATGAGGAATGGATGAGTATAATGCCTCCACATCTATGCTTGCCAAATAAGATGATGAAGGAACAGTAAGACCTTCTAATTTGCAGAGCAGATCTAACGTGTCACGCAAGTAGGAGGGCAGTGCTGTCACAAAAGGGGTAAGAATCTTATTTAAATATATGCCCACATTGTGACCCAAACCTCCCACATCCGAGACAATTGGTCTGCCCCGCAAGGGCTCAAGCCCCTTGTGTATTTTTGGCAAGCAATAGAATGTGGGAAGTTGCTGTGTATTTGGCAAGAGAAACTTAAATTTATCCTCATTTATTAGTCCTTCATCTTTGGCCTCCACTAGAAGACTCTTCAATTCTTCCTGAAATACTCTCGAGGGATTTTCTCTCAGGATCTCATAACTACTAGGATCTTGTAGGATTCTCAGGCACATAGTTCTATATTGATCAACATTGAGTACTACCACATTCCCACCTTTGTCTGAGGGTTTCACTACAATTGTGGCATCCCTAGACAATGTTTGAATGGCCAGGAATTCTTCTTTACTACAATTCCACCTATTAGTTTTCAAATTGGCAGCCTCTAAATCCTTAAGGCCTCGTTCACACGGCTATTTCTGGGACTGATTGGAGCCATACTGCGTGCTGGATTTGCGCTGCAGTACGGCTCCAATCCGTCCCAGTAACTACGGTAATCCACGTTCCATAGAGAACTATGGATTCCGTCTCTTTTTCCCCGCTCGGCGAATCCGCCGCGGGGGAGAAAGTGACATCCAATTTATTTAACGGGATGTACGCGCCGTGAATTTAAAGAATGTCTATGGGCCGGCGAGCTGCCGGCCCCCCGCCCCGCTCCCGCTGCACGGCTGCCGGCGTAATTGCGGGGCGAAATCCGTCCCCGCAATTACGCCGGCAATAAGCCGTGTGAACATTGCCTAATGGTGAGATCAACAAATAAGTCAATGCAAGAAAAGCCACTTTGCGGCGGCATTTTTATACTTTAGTTCTTTAATTTGGTAAATGGACCCAGACCCCTACTGTTGTTAGGTTCATCAGCAAGTTCACTTAGTAGACGGACATCTTCTAGAATTTCAGGTGGTATCCCTAATTCCAGACATTCACGTCTATCTCGATTTTTAAAGAACTTAAACCAGTGTAACTTGCGGGCAAAAAGATGTAAGTCCTTTGCCCTATTAAAAATCTGGAAGTTTCCAGTAGGGACAAAGGAAAGCCCTTTCTGTAATACTGTAAGTTCATGTTCACTGAGAATTCTATCAGATAAGTTGATAACCTCGCTTCTCTGTGTTGGTGAATTAGAGTCAATTAATCCTGGAGTAGGGAAGCACATTTTTAATTCTGGACTGGATTCCTGTTCCTTAGGGGATAGTTTACAGTTTCCTCTAAAAAATGCTGATTGTCCCTACCTCGTCCTCTATTCCTGCTTCCTCTACCTCTAGATCTACCTTTAGCCCCTCTACTTGAACTTCTTCTTTCAACGTCTGATAAATCTGTCTCAGTTGACGATAAAGGACAGTTCCTCAGAGTCCGTAGGAACTGTTCCACAAAAAAAGAGTTAAAAAAACAAGCTGACTCTCTACGGTCCCGGTTTAGAGAGAGAGGATAGCCGGATAGGATTCTGAGGGATTCTTATAAAACTGCCCTCTCTCTATCTAGAGAGTCTTTGTTGAAAACTAAGGAAGTCAAAGGAGACTCAGAGGATTCTGTGTTCCGTTTGATTGGTGATTTTGATGGAGCAGCTAAGGAGGTGAGAGAGATCATCACTAAAAATTGGTCCATTTTGAGATCTAATCCGGATTTGTGTGACATGGTGGGTCTTTACCCACATGTCACCTACAGGAGAGGCAAAAAATTTGAAAGATCTTCTAGTGCATAGTCACTTCTGTCCACCTAAGACTAATGTCACTTGGTTGGGACAAAGACCTTTGGGCTGCTACAGATATAGCGGCTGTGTGGCATGTCCCTTTATTGAGACTGGAAGTACCTTCTTCAGTAATATTCTTTTGAAAGAATTTCAAATTAGACATTTTGTGAACTGTAAAATTAAAGGCGTAATCTATAAGGCAACATGTAGCTGTGGTTTAGACTACATCGGTAAAACCATTAGAGAATTTAGGAGATGAGTTGGTGAACATACTAACGATATTCGCCATAATCGTGACATGTGGATATCACGTCACATTAACTCAATGCATGAGGGGGACCCCACATGCATAAAAATCAAAGCTATTGATGTGGTAAAACCCCCCGATAGGGGAGTGACTGGATAAAATCGCTTTTGCGACATGAGACATTTTGGATTTTTAAGTTAAAAACTGTAACACCAAAGGGATTAAATGAACAATTGAACTTTTCTTGTTATATTTGAATGGTGGTATTTTCTTATTGATGTTTTCTTGAATTGCATATTCCTTGATGGTTTAGTGTTGTAACTGCCATATACAAAACCCATATTGTACATTGAATTAGGTCGCTTGTTTAATGAGAGCCTATTGGTCTAAGCCAGTGTGCTGCTTTGAAAGGGATGCGGCCCTCTAGCGCGCCTCGGGTTATGTGGGTGCCGGTGGATATGCTGCGCTGCACTTTAGTTGTGGCACCGTTGTGTCCTCGGGGCGACGGGGGCACCACCATCTTGCTTACAGCGGGCACCTAGGTGATGACCTCTTCTCACCCATAACGCCGTTCGTTGCGCCGGAACCGGAAGTGCGCCGCTGGCTTTATATAGGCATGGGTTTCAGCACATTAGCGGCTCCGATTGAGCAGGGTGGATTATCCTATCAGACACCTTACCTTGGGCGCGCGCCCTACGGGATTCTTTATGTGTCAACGGTTTGGTAAGTCTATTCTTATGGGGATGATGCTTTAAATTTCCCTTGTTTCTGTGATAGACAGAGTTTGTATGGTAATTTCTGTATTTCTTTATAATGAGATGACACTTTGGGGCTATCTTACCCCACACTTTATACCTAGGATTTTTGAATTTCATAGAGGGTAAGTTTACCTATTATCTTACCTTTGGAGGCATATTTTTATCATCTGGACATAATATCACGGTATTGCCTTGGTTGTTATATTGGCACAAGTGTTCTTTTTTGTGCTTTCTTTATTCTGCCACACCTGTCCCCTGAGGAATATTGGCGATATGAAACGTGTTGGGACCTTTTTTGTGTGTTTTAGGGTTAATGTAGTGGTAAGAGTGCAATAGGGGCAGGTTCCAGACAGGGTCGTCTTTACGGGACGGGTTCCCGGTATATTTTCTCTAGGGCCAGGGTATGTCTTTTAGGGTTAGTGTCTATCTACCTCCTTCAATTCCCCGATTAGGTGTCTGTCTGACAGTTTTTGGTCATATTTGTGGATTTTATTGGATCATTATTAAAAGTTATGTTTTAATAGTATATAACCTATTATTGTTGGTTTATATCCATAGCAGCAGACAATGTGGTCTCTTAGAGAAACTGAGCCTAGCCCTAAAAATTTAGTACTATAGTCACTGTCTGTTCAATGCTTACAGCCATAGTGGCAGAACATGTGGTCTCTAAGAGAAGCTGAGCCTAGCCCTAATAATTAGTCCTGTAGTCACTGTTCAGTGCTTACAGCCATAGCAACAGACCATGTGGTTTCTTAGAGAAACTGAGCCTAGAGCTAAAAATTAGTCCTGCAGTCACTGATTGTTCAGTGCTTGTAGCCATAGCAACAGACCATGTGGTCTCTTAGAGAAACTGAGCCTAGCCCTAAAAATTTAGTACTATAGTCACTGTTTGTTCAGTGCTTACAGCCATAGCAGCAGACCATGTGATCTCTTAGAGAAACTGAGCCTAACCCTAAAAATGTAGTACTATAGTCATTGTCTGTTCAATGCTTATAGCCATAGCCCTGGTTAGTCCCAACACCTTTGCAACTGTGAACCTGTGCAGAACTGCACTGTTGTCAAAGAAGAGGCAAGAAATTGTCCTTAGGTCTGGAGGGGAAACAAACACCAGGGCATTTTTTTTCTGGAAACCAAACATGGCATTAGAGAGATTGTTACTTTTTGTATTCCATATGATGGGAATCAGATTAAAGGGGTTTTCTCACTACAAGGATTGCTGCTTTTTATATTAGAGATCTTGCAAAAACAAGTCACTTTGCAATATGTGTCTATTAACCATGTCCTACCTATTCCTAGATATCCCCTCTTGTATTGGCTGCATCAGCTCCTCAGGTTGCTATAGCTACAGACTTGTTTGATCTAAACCTAAGGGTGCCACACTGGTTACAAAAAACTCAGACCTGGCTTTTACTGCCCGCCTAGTAGAAGCCCCGTAAACCCCTCCCCGAATTCAAAATGAAAAACCAAAAAAAACAGGGCTGAGAAAGAAAGAATCAAAGTGTGAGACAACCCTTTAATTTAAAGGGACTCCCTTAAAAACCAAATTTTGGGCCCCCCCAAATTTTACATTTTTCTCTCATACCGGAGATGGAAGACGTGTGAACAGGGCAACGCCTGAAGCTGGCAATTCTTTTCTCCGATAGACTCTCCACACATTCCACAAAACAGCTCCATTTTCCCCCACAACACTCATTGGGGAAACGAAAAAAACATTGGGCCCCCGGGGTTCCCGTTTTTTTTCGTCTTGTAAGGGAAAAATAATTTCAAATCAGGGCAGGAACCCTTTATGAGGGAGAAACTGTGGAAAAAAGGGAAGTAAAGGTCAAAAAAGGTAAAAATTTTTAGAGCATAGCAAATAAAATGAACGTCCCCATGGGAGGTTTTTAGGTCGGTTTTTACAGACGTTTTCGGAAATTTTTTTAAACCCCAACCCGTCAGCCTTTTTCTTGAATTTTTAAAAAAAAAATCCAAAGAAAACCCCCACTGCCCCGGGTTTTCCAAACCGGGCGGTTTTTTGAAAACCGCCTGGGAAAAATAGAACATGTTTATTCTTCCACCCCGCTTTTTTGGGAAAAAATATACATATCATTGAAAGGGGGCAGGCAGACGAACCGCGGACAGAACCGTTTCCCTCAAAACCCCCATACAAGATGTCGAAATACCGGGTTGGGTTCTGAGAGGGGCAGAAGTAGCAGCAGTCCTTTAAAAAAAAGGGCCCGGGCCTTTGCTACAGAAAAGTAAAATTGGGGTCTAAGTTATTCCTGGTATTTTGGGCCCCATTGGGGGCCCCGGGTTTGTCAAAACTGGGCCCCAACATTAAAGGCCCCTTTCACACGCTTATTTTCCCCAAAGGATTTTTTGACCGTAAATTGGGGCCACAAAACCGCCCCTGAAAAGGGGGCGGGGGGGGCGCGCGGGGACGGTTAGGGGCCTTTCTGAAAACTTTCATTTCTCCACAGCTGTTTCAAAAATAACAGCTGAGCTTTGATTGGTTGCCATGGGCAACTAAGACGGCCTTAGGCCCCATTCACACGGCTTATTTGCCGACGGATTGGCGCCGTATTCCGCGCCGGATTTGCGCTTCAATACGGCGCCAATCCGTCGGAGTCATTAGGGTAATCCACTGCTCTCATAGAGAACAGTGGATTCCGTCGCTCTTACCCGCTGGGCGAATCCGCCGGGCGGGGAAGAAAGGACATGCACATTATCCAGGCGCAATACGCGCCGTGGATAATGAAAAGCCCAAATGGGGCCGGCGGGCCGCGCCTCCCGCCCCGCCCCCGCCCCTTATTCACGCCGGATTTGCGAGCGCAAATCCGGCTCGCAAATATGGCGTGGATAAGCCGTGTGAACACGGCCTTACTGTTAGACAGTTTTGATAAATCAGGCCCATTGTGCTACCTGGCCAGGGCCCCATACTTGGCTGCTGTAGTAAACAATTCAATGAGCTCATCACAGTGGTCTCCACTGGTGCTGTTTCCAATAGACCATTTGCAAGGAGATAGTTGTGATATGCTGACCAGATGCTATGGAGTGCAGCAATCTTTCCATGTGATATAGATATTGCTGCACTTGTCCAACTTTGCACCATGTGCTGATGTCTTTCGCTTCTCTTCTTTCTTTCTTTTCTTTAGTTTGGGGATTATTGGACGCAAAGGAGTCCAAACCTTTGGAAGCTTGCACACTATATTTGTTTTTGGACGGTGCTGCCCCTGTTTACTTTTTATCTCAACTCTAAACCCATGATGAATAGCAAAATTTTAGCCCACTTAAGGAGATGAATAGCTCCATAGCAGAGCTACAAGATTACTTTTCATATAAGGCATGGATTAATAAAGCTACACTTTTTGTAAAAAGGTGGAGTGCTGCTTTACAAGTGCGTAACTTTGGTTCAAAAAGTGGGGGGACCAATTTTCCCACTCATCACCTATCTTCCTGTCCCTCCCTCCCTCCGTTGAGGTCAACACAAATGTATTAAAATAAAGATAATTATTATAAAAGTGTCATGAAAAGGCTTTCACCTTGTCAACACAGTAAAATACACTAAAAAATCTTAACACGTTTCGCGCCTACACTGGCGCTTCATCAGAAGATGTGTACAACAAACGTACAGAAATAAAACATATTTAAACAGGTGAAATCCCGTTGGTTCGGGAGTAAATCAATAAAATTACCCATTGTAAAACACGTAGAAACTATGTTTGGGCCAATAATCAGGCCCACTAAATACTATAAAGCATGTGTTATAATAGAACTACAAGTTTATTGGTTGAAAAAAAACGAGGAAAATTAAAACAACCAATAATAGACAAAGTTACTGTAAGACTAAGTTCAAACGCCCTTTTTTTTTTAAACCAAATAAACTTGTAGTTCATTATAGAAGGGGGGTACGGTGGATCCCTGACCCCCGCACGATAAAAAACCACCCCCAGGGAACGGAACTAAGTAGCCCCCGGGTTTTCCCCAAGCCCGCCGCAAAGCGGGGACTTGCTGGGGCGTGAGACACCGGGCCCGTTACCCCGCGGGACTTTTTGCGGAGGGGCCGGGGAACGCTGGTACAAAATCGTAATCCAAGGCAAGTCGGGGACAGGCAAAGGTCAGGGCAGGCACAGGGGTTTCGGGCAGGGGCGGGCGAAGGCAGGGCAGGCGGAAACAGAAAGGGTCGGGAAACCCCGGGGTGGGACTGGTAAAAACGGTAACAATGGGACATAAGGCACACAAAACTCCAAGCACAAAAAGGGACGCGGGAAGGCGGGGGGGCGACCGCAAAATAGAACCAGCCAAATTGCCCAAAATTATCGGGGCCTGGCCCTTTAAAATCTAGAGAAGCCGGCGCGCCGCCCAAAGCCAGGGGAAACGCCCCCGGCGCGGGGACAGGCGGGGACAGCGTTCACCGGACCGACGGAAGGGACCGCGGGGGCCCGGGGACAGGAGCGGGGTGCTCGCGGGCACTGCCCCCGCCGCACCGAACCCCTGCGCCGGGGGGGCAGCAGGCCCGCACCCCCGTGACAGTCCCCCCCCCCCCCCCCCTTAGGTCCCCCCCCTCCTTTTTTGAAACCAGAAAAAGGCAGGGGACAGGGGGCCTCGGGTTTCCCCAGGCCCGCCCTCCGGCCCAAACCCCCTTTCCAGAAAATGAGAAAAAACCGCTTCCCCCTAACGTCTCTGCCCCAGCACCCCCTTGACCCATAGATGTTATCAGATTTTGGCCACCGGAGAAGGCGAGACAGATCTACGGAGAAGCGATCAGCACCACGGTTTGAGGACGAGACATGGAAGGCTTTCGGGACACCCGCAAGTGGGGGGCAAGCGGACTGTAGGAACCGGGTTAACGCCGGAGTAAAAACAAACGACCCAAAAATTTAGGCCCAAACTTGAGCTGGGCACTTTGAAGCGGATGTATTTTGCCGAAGCCAAACCCAAACACCCGCAAAAATAGGGGGAGGAGGTCCCGGGGTTGCCTACGGCCTGAAGTTTAGTGCGGGAGGGGGCCCTAAAAGGCCGCGAGTAATTTCCAGATGCCCCTTGAGCCCGTACTTGGGCACCCACAGAGATTCACCCGAGGAGGCCAGGGGGAAAGGGGTGGGGGAAGCGCCCAAACACAATAAAAAAGGGGGAGCTCCAGCATTCAGAACAAAGGGTTTATAGGAAAATTCCGCCCAGGGAGGAGGAAAACCCTTTCCTGGGAGCGGACACAAAATTCGCGATAAGTACCTCAATTTTTGGGTTTACCCCCCACCTGCCCGTTTTTTGGGGATGATAGCGGGGAAGAAGTCCAACTGAATCTGCAATTGAGCACAAGGCCCCCAGAATTTTGATACAAACGGGCCCCCCTACAGAGACATATGCAAAGGGCCCAAAGTAGTCAAAGATGTGGGGAAGAATGCTGGGGGTAGCGGGGAAACGGGGGGGAACCCGGGCAAGGAACAAAGGGGGGATTTTTGAAAAAACTTTGACTACACCCAGATGACCCTGTTTAAAACCTGGGAGGCCCGGGGGGTCAGTAACAAAATCCACGCAATATGCGACCAAGTCTTTCTGGCACCGGGGGAGGCAGGGGCAACCCCCGCGGGTCTGAGCCAGGGGGCCTTGTTTTCGGGACAGGAGTCACAGGCAGGGAAAAATCCCTAACGTCCCCCGGGGGAGTGGCCCCAATATTTCCCTGGGGGATTATTTTTGAACTTATGACTCCAGGGGGCCCACGGTTTCGCGAGCCCTTTTTCCCCCCTTCAGGGGAAAAGGGCCGCATAGCAGGGCTACATAGACTTCCCGGGGGGCAGGTGTCGAAGGTCCACCGGGCCACCGGAGGAGACGCTCGGAGAATTATAAGCGCAGAGGCGGCTCCAGCCCCCCCGTGTCAGAGGATCAAGAGGGGGGGCTGCTCTTATGTCTTTTCCGCCGGTTAAAAGAAGAAAAAATCAAATCTGGTGAAAAAAAAGTGACCACCTAGCTTGCCGAGGATTCGCGTTGGGGAGACTGCAGGTAGAGAAATTTTTTTGGGTCGGGAAATATACGGGGGTGCAGGGTCCCCCAGCAGGTCCGCCCTTCTTCCAGGGGGCCAAATTTTAATTTCCCGCAATTTCCCAAACCCGATATATAGTTTTTTTTTTTTTGGGGGGGGAGAATTCTGGAGAAGAAGCCGCAAATACGGTTTTTCCAGGGGGACTTCTGGAGAAACCCTCCCACCTACCGAGGAGGGGTCTACCCGAGGATAAAGGGCGTTGTGGGCCGGGCAGACGCACGGTTTTAAAGGGAAAGCTGATTTGAGGGGGATCAAAACCTCTTGACCCCATGGCCCCTATTTGGGGGTTTGGGTTTTTCTTTTTTGAGGGCCACCTTACCCCTCGGGGGGGAAGGGGGGCCCCAAAAAACCCAGGTGATGGAGCACGACAGATAACCACGGGATTTCCATCCCATCAAAACGGGACGGAACGGCAGCTGCAGAGAAGTCCAGGACGGGGGCAACTGGTGCCGGCGGGGCACGCCCTCGCAGGCGGGGTAGGCGAGCTGCAGTTCTGCACATGGGGGTGACGGTCAATACCTGGGGACGCGGACGCACCGTTTAGACACACGAAACAGTAAGGGGACCCGGCGAATCCATGGGCCCGTCCGTTTGTAACGGGGACGGGCATCCGCGGACCCCCCAAGCGATGATACCTAAGCCACCCAGGGAACGAATCTAAGTAGCCCCCGGTTTTTACCCGACCCGCCGCAAAACGGGAAAGGATTTCTGCGGCGTGAGACTAACCAGGGGCGTTACCCCGACGTGACTTGCTTGCGAGGCGGCCGGGGGACTGCGTGGTACAAAAAATTAATCCAGAGGCGAAGTCGGGGACAGGCAAAAGGGGTCAGGGCAGGCAGCAGAGTTCGGGTCAGGCGGGCGGAAGGTCAGGGCAGGCGGCAACAGGCAAGGTCTGGAAACGTGGCGGACGGACTGGTACACCGGTAAGCAAAAACGGACACTAAGGCACACCAAAACCCACTCTCTAAGCACACCAACGGACGGGGCGGGAAAGTGCAGGGGCGTCCCGCTAAAATAAACCAGCGCCTGATAATTGACCAATTATCGGGGCGCTGGCCCTTTAAATCTAGAGAAGCCGGCGCGCGGCGCCTAAAGCACGGGGCACGCGCCCGGCGGCTGGGACAGGCGGGGACAGCGTTCACCGGAGCGCGGACGGGTAAGGGGAGCGGCGCTGGGGCCGGGACAGGAGCGGGGTGGTCGCGGGCACCCTGCAGCCGCCGCCCCCGGAGCCCCTGCGGCCGCGGGGGGCAGCAGAGCCCGCGACCCCCGTGACATTATAACACATGCTTTATAATATTTAGTGGGCCTGATTATTGTCCGAATGTCCATAACATAGTTTCTAACGTGTTTTACAATGGTGTAATTTTATTGGTTTACTTACGAACCAACGGGATTTCACCTTACTGTTTCAATATGTTTTATATCTGTAAGTTTGTTGTACACGTCTTCTGATGAAGCGCCAGTGGAGGCGTGGAACGTGTTTAGTGTATTTTTTTGTGTTGAAAGGTTGAAAGCCTTTTCATGACACTTTATAATAAATATCTTTTTTTTTTAAATTTTCATTTGTGTTGACCTCGGTCCCAGTTTGGGCTTTATAAAATAACAAGAATATTACATTATACCCCAAGTTTATTAACTTTACACGGGTAACCCAAAGACTACATTAGACAAGGTACCCCAGAAATTGTGTGTGCATATATACATATATTGAACACAGACACACAGACACACTACACACGGTGGGTTCACATGATGGGTTTTCGGCACTGACAGTGTTGTTTGCTTGTTGGAAATTCGGTGCTTGCAAACACAGAATTCCGACAGCAAACGACCCAGACTGCCTGGGGCAGATTTCTGCCTCCTATCCATTAGTGCTGTAAGTGCGGAAAATGCCTCGAAGAATTTTGTGTAGGCGCTGACAGTACACACCGAAAATACTCGGGTAAAATGGCGAAACTGATTTTACATAGGGTATAATGTAAATCAGTTTCCTGTCCGTTTGGACGCCAGTTCTGAGGCAGATCCAGCACGAATCCACACCAGAATCAGCATTTATATTTTTCTGCATGAATGCACCCTTAAGGTATTTTCACAAGGCATATAGCGGGGCATACAGTGTGCTGTGCTATATGCCGGGTTTTGGAAGTATGCGCTGGCCAGGTCCGTACTTCTAAAATGCTGTGGGGCCGTCCCATTCACTTTCTTTTTCCCCCGGGCGTGTAAGTGCAGGAAGAAGTGGCTTCTGTACATACAGTTTTACACAATCTCACATATACAGAAACATACCCTACTCACATGCACACACAACGCCTGGCACCCTTGTCCCTTCCTTACCTGTCTCCTGTAGTCTGGTGCAGTTGGCATTCGTCAGGAGATTCCCTTCTTCTCTGATGCGGGCTGAGCATAGGGGAAGTGGTACACGAGGGGAGGGAAAGATACAGCCCCAGATACAGAGTGTGCTGGACTGTGAGCAGCGTTCTGATTGGTGAAGCAGCCCCTGGTGATTCCTGCTCTACCAATCAGCTCTCACTCTGCACTGACACTTGAGGCTGCTACCTACTCTGTCCCCCTAAGATGCACAGGACTATAGGAGGCAAAGGGTTAACTTCCTCTTCTGTGCTCTTCTCTCCTCACTTACTGTATTCTCCTGCTTTCATATGGATTATTTTTTATTGAAGTGGCTAAAAAGTGGGGGGGACCGTCCCCCACCCAGAAAAAAAGTGGGGGGGACCAGTCCCCTCCGTACCCCCCTAAAGTTACACCTATGCTGCTTCATTCCTTCAGTTTGTGGAGGCCAAAGAATCCAAACCTTCGGAAGCTTGCAAACTATCTTTGTTATAAGTTATGACGTCTTGTAGGCAGCCTACAAGACTAAGGGCGACATGTATGTTTTTTGGAGCCCAGATGCCAATTTTACGGCGCTCTTTAATAGTGTAGACTGCTCCTGACTCTATGAACCCGGTCTACAGTGGGTCATAAATCAGGTGCATTCCAGCGCAAAAACGACAATTCAGCCTCAGGTAAAACACTGTTAAAGTGCTCTACCTGTTCCAGCAGTAATGCACCTGGATTTGCCGTACTAAAGCTATACATGTGTAGCTTCGTACAGTTGTAGTGTAACACCCCTCCAGCACACCCCCCGATCTCAGGCGCATTACAAAGTGCCACGAGTGATCTATAATGCACCTGATATTAGCGTGCGCCTGGTGAAAAGTATAGCGAACTATATAGTTCATACATGTCGCCCTAATTGTCTGGGCAGGGAGCCGATGGCAATTGTAGATCCTAAGAAATCACCAACAGTTAAAGTAGCAGTGACAATCCAGGGATCAATGGCATGTGTCCTGGATTCCCGAGATATACATTCACCACCTGAGGCCCCCATGCTCGTGGAGCACCTGGCCAAATGCTTATTGTGCCCAATGGATAAGATGACTGTTGGTGCTGCCCTTGTGGACTTTTTATCTCAACGAAATGCTTTTCAATGACTTGTTCTGCCCTGACATAAGGTAGCAAATTATCACTGCCAAGTATTGTTAGCTATAGTCATAATACTACTATCAACAGAGTATTAAATTTTACCAGAAAGTGGGATGCAGCTCAGCAATCTCTCTCCTCCAAACATGACGAGTTGTGTTTCTACCAAACAGTTCTACTTTGGTTTCCTCCTACCATATGACATTTTCCCAATACTTTTCTGGATCATCCAAATGCTCTCTAGCAAACTTCAGACATGTACTGGCTTTAAGCAGGGGGACACGTCTGGCACTGCAGGATCTGAGTCCCGGCGGCGTAGTGTGTTACTGATGGTAGCCTTTGTTATGTTGGTCCCAGCTCTCTGCAGGTCATTCACTAGGTCCCCCCGTGGTTCTGGGATTTGTGCTCACCGTCTTGTGATCATTTTGACCCCACGGGGTGAGATCTTGCGTGGAGCCCCAGATAGAGGGAGATTATCAGTGGTCTTCTATGTCTTCCATTTTCTAATTATTGCTCCCACAGTTGATTTCTTCACACCAAGCTGCTTGTCTATTGCACATTCTGTCTTACCAGCCTGGTGTAGGGCTACAATTTTGTTTCTAGTGTCCTTCGACAGCTTTTTGGTCTTCACCATAGTGGAATTTGGAGTGTGACTGTTTGAGGTTGTGGACAGGTGTCTTTTATACTGATAAAAAAGTTCAAACAGGAGACCATTACTACAGGTAATGAGTGGAGGACAGAGGAGCCTCTTACAGAAGAAGTTACAGGTCTGTGAGAGCCAGAAATCTTGCTTGTTTGTAGGTGACCAAATACTTATTTTCCACCATAATTTGCAGATAAATTCTTTCCAAATTAGATAATGTGATTTTCTGGATTTGTTTTCTCATTTTGTCTCTCATAGTTGAGGTCGACCTATGATTTTAAGTGGGAGAACTTGCACAATTGGTGGCTGACTAAATACTTTTTTTCCCCACTGTATGATACATAAAAAGTGGGTTTTACAGACTACATCACTGAATATGATGCTAAAGAGCTGCTAATTCTCAGGCTTCCTGTGAATGGAGTATAGAGTAGGATGACAGGACACAATGTTAGATGGGTAATGGGCACAGGCTAGGGAAAATCTCTCCATTAATCCTCATAGACTCACTCACCTTATTGCCTATTTCTTCTGCCAACTCCTGGGCTTTTTGGAGTCCGTCCAGAGCCTGCAGATTAAACACATGTCAAGCAGAGAACCAGGAGAAAACATTTATTATTGTTTAATTGCCGGACCCACAGATGACCTGATTATAGACAGAACAGATGCAGCACATAGCAAAAGCATGAATCCCACCCAGTGCCCCCACCCCCAACATAGCCCATCTTACACCACATAGCATTGCAACATACTTTTAGTCATAGTATTTGTACAAATAGACCAAGAGGGATGACTACAGTAGAGTAAAAGATAATACAAATTATTATGCAAGAATTCGGGTTCCCTACAAACTTAGCCCCCCTTTGGCAAATGCACTTGTGGTCTACTAGAACACATACAGAGGGTTGCAACTTTTCCTTATTATTAAATGTTACAGTCACAAACTTAGATGTGTTTTATTGATATTTTATGTGACAGAGCAACACCAAGTAGTAATTATTTGTAAAGTGTAAAGAAAATGAAACAAGCTTTTCTAAATTTTTGCAAATTAAAAAACTGAAAAGTGGCATACACAGGCAGTTCCCGGGTTACATACGGGATAGGGACTGTAGGTTTGTTCTTAAGTTAAAATTGTATGCAAGTATGAACAGGTATATTTATTAAATGCAATTCCTTTTTTTTTAAGCTTTGGATAGCGCAGGGAACAGTTTTTACATTGGTTTTGCTGTCTGTGCCCTTTTTTAGAAGATTTCACCTAACGTTTCGGTATCTCATGTGCAGCTGTGGCATGCTGGCACTTGGTTATCATGGGGCGTGACTCAGTGTTGAATGTCAGCCACGCCCCATAAGTCTCTGTTTGTAACTAGGGGACGTATGTAAGTCTGAACGATGTAAGTAGGGGACTGCCTGTATATGTATTCAGCCCCATGTACTCTTGATATTCCTAAATAAAATCCAGTGTGACCAATGGCCTTTAGAAGTCATCTAATTAGTAAATAGAGTAGATCTGTATATAATTTATTTTCAGTATAACTATGGCTGTTTTGTGAAGGCCTCAGATGTTTGTTAGAGAACATTAACTCCTTAAGGACCGTCCACCGTTATTTTGACGTCGCTGCAGACATCGGAGTTTGCGGCTCCCACCACCGCAGCAGTGCTGGGGAGGGGGCTGTACTACACAGCCCTGATCCCAGTGCAGCTCCTACGAGCATCAGGTAGCAGGGGAAACCTCCCGATCGTCACTGCAGCGCAATCAAAGGGTTTCCTTGCTCTGTCGGGTGATCGGAACGCCCGGTGACCGGCAGAGCTCGGGGAACGGCTGCACAGTCAGCCCTGGGGATCTAGAGTAGCCCCAAGGCTGTCTGTGTAACAAGCAAGTGATCAGGGCAGACTGTGAGCTGCCCTGACTGCTGCCCGTGTCAGACTGACACAGATTACAATTTATTACAATATATGAATATGCTAATAAATTACTAAGTTTAAAAAAAAAAAAAGTAAAACAGTTATCCCATAATGGAATTTAAAAAAAGTAAAAAACATAAAAAGTGTAAAAAATTTAAAAAAAAGATTAAAAAAATAATAAAATAAAAAAAAATATTTAATAAAAAATAATGGTGCATACATTACACACACAAAAAAACTACACATATTAGGTATCCACACGACCGTAATAACCTGTAGAAATCTAACAAGTTATTAAGTGTGAAATGTGAATGGTGTTAAAAAAAAAATATGTAAAAAAAAAACAAAAATTGAAAAAAATCTAAAAAAATTCTGCAATTATTTATAAGTGAATTTAAACTATTCCCCCATAAGGTACAACTTGTCTCGAATAAAACGAGGCCTCATACAACTGCATTGTTGAAACACAAGGAGGCAAAAACTAAAAAAATGTTCTGGTCATTAAATACTTTTCAGGCGTTCGGCTTAAGGGGTTAAGGAATGAAAAACAAGGAACACACCAGATAGCTCAGGGATAAAGTTGTGGCAAAGTGTATTGCAGGATTTGTTTTAGAAAAAAAAAAAAATTGTCCAAACTCTGAACATCTCTAGAAGCACTGTTCAATCCATCATCTGTAAATGGGAATAGTATGGCACAACTGCTGACCTACCAAGACATGGCCATCCACCTAAACTGACAGCTCAGACAAGGAGAGAACTAATTAGAAAAGCAACTAAGAGGCTATAGCTTTTAAAAATAAGGAAAGTTCAAGGGATGTGAATACTTTTGCAACCCACTGTATTTTCTCTATATGAGCCATGTCTAATGTGCTTTTAAAGGGGTTTTGCCACAATCTCATTTCATACCGCCTGCATCCAGCTCTTCAGCTCTGTGTGCTCAGAAGGGGGTGTGTGATTTGTTTGAATATCATGTGACCCAGCAGGACGACATCACCAGGCCCTTCCTCTCTCTAGTCAAATAAAGGTCTGTTTATGGAAAGAATTGTAAGTAGCTACACTGTAGCTCAGAGGTAAAATTTTTGCTTTACACCACAAGGGTCCTAAGTTCAAATCCCTGCAGGAATCAAACCTGTGGATTTTTTTCCTCTTTATCAATGCACAGACCTCATTGAGGTTTCTTTTTTTTTATTTGCACTGTTTGACTAATTACTAAGGAGTAAAGAGGACGGGAGTAGAGTGACAGCACCCGGGGTTTGAACACTCAGTAGCTGCTGAGAGGAGAGGTGATATCTGAGCATGTGCGACCAGGAGTGAGGAGCTCTCAGCCCTGGTCGTATCCCCTGGAGACGAGCTGTAAATAATGGATCACTAAGGGAGCAGCTAAAACAAAAACGGTGCAGAATTTTTAATAATGAAGAATGGTGAAAATGTTTATTATTTAATTTTGAAACTTCCCATGTCAATTTTACTTTGTGGCAAAACCCCTTTAAAGAAAACATAGTTGCAACCAGCACAATGGTAGCTCTATGTTTTAGCCATTTTATTGCATCTTTATTACAGCACTGTATGGGCCCAAACTAAGGCCCTATTTACACCACATTTTTGGCCTCCGACAGTGGTATCCGTGGGAGCCATAGTGGTCTATAGGGCAAGTGTAATCTCTGATGGACTATGTTTACTGTATTTCCCAAATGTATATGCTTTATATATAATCTACTCCCATTTAGCACAGCACCTTGTCCATTTCCTTTTGGTGCAGCCAACACTTGGCTACTCCCAGCAGCACTTGAGTTTGCCCCAACCGGTTTCCAATCTCTGTCATTATGCTCATTGATGAGTCGTATCGAGGAATTGCTTTCTAAGGACAAAAAAGAAAAGGAGCAGTAAGTCAGTTCAAAAGATCTTCTAGATTCACACAGAGAAGACAAAAATGTAAAGGAGCCACAACTCATATAGTCTCTATGTATATGGGGAGCCCCAAAAAAGAGAATGCTACAGTTGAGGTCTATCGTATGATCTAAATATAATGTATCCTATAATTTCTTGTTATCAGACATTCAGACTAGGTACAGGGTATGGGTAGTGACATAGCTAAAAAATTTTGCCACCCGGGGCTGTCCCTGAGTTTGCTGTCCCTATTTATAGTTCGGATATGGGATCGCTTGTTTGCTTTTCTAATACATAGGAATACATTACTGTATTGCTATGTATTATACTGTACCTGTGACAGGCAGCCTCTCAGACTCTAAGGGTATGTTTACATGGCGTATTGCGGTGCATATTGTATGCGCTGCAATATGCCAGGTGTTTTAGAAGTACGCGTTGGCCTGTGTGTACTTCTAAAGTGAGGCGGGAGCGCGGGATCTGTCACTTTTTTCATCCGGTGTTCAATACGCGTGAGGGAAGACGGATGTAATTCATAGCTCTCTAAGCTATCAGTTACCCTAATTGCGGGGCACATTTTGGGTTTATTGCAGTGCAATTATGCGCCAAAATATGCCCCGCAATTCCACCATGCAAACATACCCTTTAAGGCTCTTGTACATAGAGGACCAGGAAGCCATAATTTGGCCTCTGGCTGCCATGACACCCATGGGCAATCCACAGTCGTGTTGCAGGGTTGCCCAAAGATGACAGAAGGCATCCTCTCCCTCATTAACCCACCTACTGACCTATCATCTAGGGAGGTAAATAACCGGTGGATTAGCCAACTGTTCTGGAGTATGGCAGAGTTGGCAAGTCAAGTGTGTAGTGCCAGGCTGAAAACAGTGCCACCTGGGGTGGGAGGTGAGAGGTGTTCCCTTTCCTTCCCCTTTGCTACACCACTACTTGTGGTTAAACCAAATGGTGATGTTGGGGTAAAGAAGGACGGAGAATGCCTGATAATTTTCTTTGTCCTCTCTAGAGATAATCTGCCACCAGAGGTTACACTCCTCTCTTCATTAGAGGGGTTCTATCACTATAGCATATCGCTAGTATCGATAGCATATGCCATCATAGCCTGATAGATGCAGGTCACACTTCTGGGAGCCGCACCTATTTCGGGAATGTGCCCCCAAAAGTCACCGCGCAGACTGGAGAGCTGGCCATGCTTGTGAACAGCTCTCCATTCTGTTCTATGGGAGTTCCGAGCAGAGCCGAACACACCAATCAGCTGAACTCGGAACTCCCATAGAACAGAATGGAGAGTGACTGCGCAAGCACGACCAGCTGTCCAGTCTACTCTGTTGCGGCATCTTTTTCACTTGTGACACAGCCCCTTTAAGAATACATGCACATTTAGCTCTGTAAAAGCAGCAGGGCATCACAAAATGTATTTTTTTGCCTGGATGGTTGATTAGTTGGTGTGCATGTACTTTCTAATAGGGGGTTATTTTAGTGTACCTATTCTAAAAGATATGTCATAGTGACAGGTTATCCTCAACAGATGTCACCTTTGCACTTTAATCTCAGATTTTAAGGAAACCCTTGCAGATTGCGCATGTGATAAGACACTTACCTCAATGTCTCCATGACTCCTGTGGATGTCAGCAAAGCACAGAAGACAAAGTGCTTGAAGTGGTCGGTCCCCGTGCTGCATGGCTATCTTCATAGACTCCTAGAACCCAAGAAATCTGATTTAAATCCTCCCAAAATGTTGAACCTAAAACTAAGTGAGGAGGATCCTGACATTCCTTCTATATGTAGCTAAATATTTATCTACAACAATGATTTCAAAGACTGCACTCCAAGCATAACCTGACAGCTTTAGACGTATGGGTCCCAAACAGTACATGGCCCTTTGCTCATCCTCTTTCCATTATGTCTAACACATTTTTAATGGATAAACTACATTTTCTGTAGGATTATAATCCACCAAAATTAATAAATGACATAGACTAAGGGCATATTACAGATACAGTTTATGTGGCTGCAGTGAGGGGGCTTTGGAAACAGGGGTCAAGTCCTGCTTTGTTCCATTCTCTTTGCTAAAAGTGTTCAGACCAGTGCAAGATTCCCCTCTGCAGAAGAGCTACATTGTTAGCAAAAAAGAGGGTAAGAAACAGGTCCAAGCAGCTTCAGACTGGTCCACATCGGCATACCTCCCAAGTGTCCCTATTTCGTAGGGACAGTCCCTATTTTTATCCCAGGTCCCTCTTAGCTCTAGAAATGTCCCTCTTTTTCATTTGGGAAATAGATTTGCAATAATAAACTGACTATCTTGCTTTAAAAAGTATCTGATTGCTTCCTCGCTGTATATTACATAACAACTTACTTAATATTTCATCATTTGCTGCAATGTGATCCCCAAAATATTTATATTCTAATGATTTTTAAAATGCAAAGTGTCCCACTTTGGCTACCTAAAATGTTGGGCTGTATGTGTTTGGGCTTGGTTAGAGGTGTGCCCTGGTGTGATGTCATTTACTTGGTTCTGACTAGAGGGATGGCCTGATGTGTCCTTCTTTGCAGTCTCTAAAAGTTGGGGGTATGCATGGGAGCAGGGAAAACCCCCGGTGGGCCCCTAGGCAAGGTGGGCCATTGAGCATAGCAGGTCTGGGGCAGCTTTTTTGGGAGGAAGGAAGAGAAAGAATGGCAGAAAGCAAGAGACATGTACAGTCATGTACAGTAGCTGTAGGATGGACCCCAATAATCAACTCCACTGGTAGGCACCAAGAATCATCCCCACTGGTAGGATCCAGGAATCAGCTCCATTGATGGACCCCAGGAATAAATTCCACTGATGGGCCCCTGAAATCCTCTCCACTGGTAGGCCCCAAGAATCAACTCCACTGGTCGGTCCAAAGAATCAACTCCTCTGGTCGGTCTCAAGAATCATCTCCGCTGGTGGGCCCCAAGAATCATCTCCACTAGTGGGCCCCAAGAATCATCTCCACTGGTGGGCCCCAATAATCATCTCCACTGGTGGCCCCAAGAATGAACTCTACTGGTGTTTCCCAAGAATCATCTCCACTGGTGGGCACCAAGAATCATCTCCACTAGTGGGCCCCAAGAATCATCTCCACTGGTGGGCCCCAAAAATCATCTCCACTGGTGTGCACCAAGAATCAATCCACTGGTGGGTTCCCCATAAATCATCTCCACTGGTGTGCACCAAGAATCAACTCCACTGGTGGTTCCCAAGAATCATCTCCACTGGTGTGCACCAAGAATCAACTCCACTGGTGGTTCCCAAGAATCAACTCCACTGGTGGGCCCCTAGAATCATCTCCACTGGTGGGCCACAATAATCAAACCCACTGGTGGGTCCCAAGAATCATCTCCACTGGTGTGCACCAAGAATCAACTCCACTGGTGGTTCCCAAGAATCATCTCCACGGGTGTGCACCAAGAATCTTCTCCACTGGTGGGCCCCAAGAATCAACTCCACTGGTGGGTCCCAAGAATCATCTCCCCTGGGGGCCCCAAAATCATCTCCCACTAGGGGGCCCCAAGAATCATCTCCACTGGTGGCCCCAAGAATCATCTCCAATGTGTGCACCAAGAATCAACTCCACTGGTGGTTCCCAAGAATCATCTCCACTGGTGTGCACCAAGAATCAACTCCACTAGTGGGCCCCTAGAATCAACTCCACTGGTGGGCCCCTAGAATCAACTCCACTGGTGGGCCCCAAGAATCATCTCCACTGGTGGTTCCCTAGAATCATCTCCACTGGTGTTCACCAAGAATCAACTCCACTAGTGGGCCCCTAGAATCAACTCCACTGGTGGGCCCCTAGAATCAACTCCACTGGTACACAAGTGTGGACCCAGCCTAAGAAGCAGGAAGATGGGATTGTTTTACCTTCACTTTTAAATCAACTTACATCAATACCTTCTTGTGTGGCTAATTTCAGTAGCCACCCTGGTAATACGATGTATGTTATATCCAGCAAACATTGTGAGTCATGTAGTTATAGAATTAGTTATATCCTTGACTATTGGGGAATATCTCTCTATTTATATCTATAGGTAATAATTTGGACCCCCGGCTGATGTTTTTGAAAGATGATATAATAGGCACCCATGATATTCTACAGAGTCCATGATTTAAAGTAGGAATGCCAAGCTCAAATACACAGTGGGACAAAATGAAAAATTTGGACAGAGCCACGGGCCAACCATGATATTTTAATGTCTACAATTAATGAAGTATTTCCTTCTCATCAGATATGATGATGAGCCAAACTAACACTGTGCAGCTATATGTATTATGTGGGAGACTAAAGATGTCCTGCTGCTGCGGCATGCCAGAACCCTGTCTTTTCCCTCAACTGCTTTTTTCCCCCCACTGTCTTATGTCCTGGTACGCTCTTAGGGCCAGAAAAACATTCTGGTACCCACTTTATTTGTACTGACCACAGTCCATTAGCTCACTGTGTCCTGTGGTCTTCACAGTGCTATGATTTTTGGCGTTTAAACAGCAATTTTCATACGCATTATAATAGTGTAGAATGCGCCTGAATTATGAACCCGCTCTATTGCGGGTCTTAAATCAAGCGCATTCTAGCGCTAAGATGACACTTCTGAAAGTGCTCTACCTGTTCCAGCAGTAATGCGCCTGGAATTGCCGTACTGAAGCTATTAATATGTAGCTTCATATGGTTCTACTACGCCCCGAAATCAGGCGCATTACAAAGTGCCGCAGGCGCTCTGTAAAGGCCGGGGCCAGACGCGCGGTGCACAGCCCATGAAGGGAGGCGCCGCATGACCCAGTGAGCCAGCACGAGGTAATGACGCGAACGGGGTGCGGTGTATTTATATCGCTCCCCGTGGAGAGCAGAGGCAGATGCGTGGGAAGCAGGAGACAGTCCCACCCTCCAGCCCTCTGCGAAGGGGTTGCATTTTCCCTGTGGAGGGGGGGGGGGGGGGGTGATTCACTTTTTTTGGGGGGGGAGGGAGCGGTATGGTCCTGGATTTGGACGCATACTTATCATCATGGAGGCTGGATTGGGCGTGGTGAGGTCCTTGGGAGTTGGTGACAATTGGCGTGGGGCAGCCTGATTCTGTTATGGTTCCTCAGTGTTATTTGGTAATATGGTATGGTCTGGCGAAGGAGCGGCTCGGCAGGGCGGGGTCCCTGGGAGCCGGGTTTAGTGTTAATAGCCACCGGGTGGCTTCTGGTGCCCTCGAGCTGGGGGTGATGGCTGAGGGTAATGACGGAGAAAGCGAGGAAGAGTTCGCCAGACCGATGTGGGGGAATTTTTCACTCCAAGGACCTCCAGCCCTGTTGTTTTTCTACTTCATACAGAGTTATATATATATATTTTATATATTTTATAGATATTTTGTTATTATCAAGGTTATTTATTGTTTGTATATTTGTTAATAAATTGGCTGCTGTGGACAGTTTATCCAACATTAGTCTTGTCTTTATTGGAAGGGGGGGAATGGAATGGTTGGGTTGGATGGCGTGGAGGCTACAGATAGGTACAATTCGTTTGATTAGAAGGTCAAAGGCATAGCGGTAGGCGTTGCACAGGGTCATGCGCCTGATACTAGCGCACGGGTGATGTAAAAATATAGCGAACGGAGCTGTGCTAGTTTTCGGGCTCAAAAGACACCAGACTTCTGGCGCAGCCCCGTACATACATGTTGCCCTTACTGTTCAATTAAAGCACATTCACTGCCCACCGAACAGCTATACAGAACATATACAGGACCACTTCTGCATTGTGCACTGCACTGTTATTCTGGCATAGATATAGATTGCAATTGTATATTACTGCATAGGGTCTAGAATCGCCAGATTGCATGCATGATTTCAGCCGTCCACTAGAAAAGCTAAAGATAAATATGTAATGCAAGTACCAAGCAGACATTCTTCTGTCTCATACCTCACAGCACTCCATTGCATCTGTTAAGCGGCCAAGTTTACGGTATGCAACAGCCATGTGGTATTGGCTCATGGCTCGGTATTTGAGACTCCAGCCTTTCCCGTAGTCGTTGACCAGTTCAGCTGCTTTACATGGAAAGAATAGGGCCTTCTCAAAGTCCTGCAGGAAGCACACCAGTCAATGAGTGAAAGGTACTTCTACAATAATTACCAGGCAGGTTATGTTAACTTCTTATAGCTCGGTGACAGTAATATTGTAATACTACAAAATTTGCAGAAAAAACTCAACCTATGGGTCCATCTACACAACAAGCATTTCTAGTCATTTTCTGACACGGATTCAGTTTTTCGAAATCCGACTATAAAACCATCCCCATAGACCTTATTTGAAAATCCCAGTTGTAGTCCACACAACTTAGATTTTCTTGAGGTCATATTTCAAGATCGCCATTTTAAAAAAAAATTTGGAACGTCTTCAACAATCCGCTGTAATTCAAAAAAAAAAAAAAGTCCCAAATATTTTGGGCCACATGTATGGAAACTGTCTAGGTTTGTTGCCCATAGGAACCAATCAGAGCCCATAGCAACCAATCAGAGTGCCCGTCTTATTTTTTCCAGAGCACTATATGAAATGGGAGGGACGATCTGATTGGTTGTTATGGGCTCTGATTGGTTGCTATGGGCAACAAAGTGAATTTTAGACCTAGACAGTTTTCATACATGTGGCCCTTTATGTCAGATCTATGTCCAAACCCCATAGAGATGGATGGGATTCATTTCCTGACTGTACATCTGGCAGAAAAAAACAACCTAACATTGAAAACTGTGTCAAAATATTTGTCGGACAACGCGGTTTTAGGATTCAGTATCTGATGCGGATTTTGATGTTTGTTGTGTGGACGTACCCTAAGGCTATGTTCACACAGCTTAAAATTGGACGTAGTTTAGTCCGTAATTACGTGCCGGAGTGCGCAAATTGCGGCTGAAATCCGTCCCAGTCATTACGGTAATCCACAGTTCTCATAGAGACTATGGATTACGTCTCCTCTCCCTGCTCGGACAATACGCCGCGGGGGGAGATAAGTGACATGTCAATTACCAGCGGCGCATATACGCCGCTGGTAATGAATGTCTATGGGCCGGCGAGGTGCCGGTCCCCCGCTCCCGCCTCCGCTCCCGCCCCGCCCCCATCCACACGGCGTAAATGCGGGGCGTAATTACGTCCCGCAAATAAGCCGTGTGAACATAGCCTAACAAGTCCTGCAGATTGTTACAAGTACCCAGGTAATGCCAGCAATAATTTTTTTTGACATGACTGAGCAGTGGTTTGCAATGAGCAGAGGGAGAATTGCAACAAAAATCTAAGGGCTTGTCCTCACGGCACAGAGCAAATACCAGTTGGATTATCCGGACGGTATTTGCACTGTTTTGGGGGCCGTGCACACGGCCGCAGGGGGTCAGCTTTTCTCTGCGATTAGCGGAGAAAAGCCTCCCCCCTCGCATTGAATGTTCATGTTCCGCCCGAAAACCGGGTGGAAGAATGAACATGTTCAATCTTTTTCGTACCGCCGGCGGCCTAAAAAACCATCCGGTGGAAAATCTCCATAGAGGTCTGTGCTAAAGGTTGACAGCTGGTTTACAGACGGCTTTCAAAACCGAAAACTGTCTGAAAAACCGGCTGAAAAAACGGCCGTGGGGACAAGCCCTAACTGTCCACTTTAATTTTTATCCAATATAAGTATACACCAGCACAGAAGATTAAGGGCTACATGTATGAAAACTGTCTTGGTCTAAAACTCACTTTGTTGCCCATAGCAACCAATCAGAGCGCCCCTTTCATTTCATATAGTGCTCTGGTAAAATGAAATGGGCGCTCTGATTGGTTGCTATGGGAAAAAAAGGGAGTTTTAGACCAAGACAGTTTTCATACATGTAGCCCTAAGTTTCAAAATTTATGTAATTTTTATTGATTATTCATGCAGAAAAAGATTATATATTAGTCGCTGTCTTTTTTCAAGTTATCATCTTTTTCTGCATGAATAATCAATAAAAATTACATACATTTTGAAACTTAAAGGGGTTGTCTCACTACAAGGATTGCTTTTTATGTTAAAGATCTTGCAAAAACAAGTCACTTTGCAATATGTGTCCATATCAGCTCCTCAGGTCGCTATAGCTACAGACCTGTTCAGTTTCTCATGATAGGCTGCCAGGGCTGGTTGCTATAGCTACAGAGCTGTTTGATCTCTCCTGATAGGCTGCCAGCACTGGTTGCTATAGCTACAGACCTGGCTTCTACTGCAGCCTAGTAGAAGCCAGTAAACACGCCCCTGAATTCAAAGTGAAACCAAGAAAACAGGACTGAGGTAAGATGAATCAATGTAGTGAGACAACCCCTTTAATCTTCTGTGCGGATGCATACTTATATTGGATTTTGATGGATTGAGATATCCTATATACCCAGGACCTTGTGTACACCTTCTTTATAACTCAGTGTACCAAGCAACAGATTTAATTTGACCCTTTCATTTTTAGACAGTTAACATCTCCCTGACCCTCACCCACTCATAAAACACCTCCAGGTAAAGGCTTATTTCCCAGAGACACAAAGGATTAGTTATGTTAATATCCAATAGGAACTTCTTTTCTTTAATGGTCTGCCTCTGTATAAATTAAATTGCTGTCTCTGTCTCGCCGTAGCTTCAAACAGCACAGAAAAACATCAGTTTTTCCAGTGTTTTTTCATTTTCAAAAAACGCTGAAAAAAACGACTTAAAAGATGTCCAATAGACGTCTATAGTAAAATTGTTGTTTTATTTGCTGTCGTTTTTTGAAGCATGTTGCAAAAAAACGACTGTGCAGGGTAGAAAATTTACTGTTGGAGTCTATGTAACACGCTTCACATTTTTGGCTTTTTTTGCGTGTTTTTTGCAGAAATACGTAGCAAATCTAATGCTGTGCATCTCTGCAAAAAAATTAACGTGCCAAAACATGCTGCAAAAATGCAAAAAAAAACCTCAAAATGTGCCAAAAAAACAGACATTTTTTCAGCAGCTTTTGAAAGACAGTGGACAAAAAAACTTTTATGAACGTTTTAGGATTTGGTTTTCAGGTTGTTTTTTTTGTCCAATGCTGTGTAGACCTAGCCTTAGGTGATAAAATACACAATATTGTACCAGCTATCTCCAAAATTAGTGCCACCCATGTAACTTTACACAACCAAGTTATCAAAGAGAACAAGTCCTATAAATACGCCTCATTATTTACCACAAAATTTCCTAACATCTAGATGTGTAAACCACAAAACTTCACTTTTAATCTAGCAAAAGCCAAATTTTATGGTTTACACCTCTAGATGTTAGGAAATTTTGCGGTAAATAGTGAAGCGTATATAGGACTTGTTCTCTGGTAATTATGTTGTGCGACTTTATTGCCCACTATAGGGTTCATGTGAATTGGTTACTCATGTAACTTTAGCTTAAAAGACAACCTGTCACCAAGATCACATCGGACTTAAGGAGACCATACATATAAGATCCAAATCAGCTGAGCCCCTAATTGCATCAGGACCACACAATTATCTTATATATGGGGTGTTCTAACCCTCCCTTGACAGATGATGTTGGGGGGTGGGCATGCTGAATTTCAAGCAATCCCTTATCTCTCAGAGAGAGATTAGGAGCCACCGGTGGTGTCTGGTGATGGCTGACTCTCACTTCTCTCTATGGAGAACCTATGTGTATGGGAAATGGCAGCTATTGACAATGTATGGCCACCTGTAGTGACTGGTCTAAAGATCATAATCAGCTTTGAAGTGATGATGCATTTTATTGGGGATGTAGCTTTAGGGTACGGCTACACAGCAAGAATCCAGACAGCATTTTATTGTCTTTTGCATGGTTTTGGGGAACAGTTCTGTCCACAGTTGGCAGATTCGCCCGTCCCCCTTAAAGGGGTTTTATCATTTCATTACATGGTCTCAGAATAAGGGGACAGTGAAAACAAGCAACTTTGAAATTGGATGTCATTTGCAAAGCTGTCTTGTTTTCACAGTCTGCCTTATCTTCGTTTTCTATAAACACAGTTCCCCAGTGTCGGTCGGATTCCTCCTCCTTTCATTTCATTGGCTGATGGCTCTACTAATTTACATTCTGTCTGGCCCCGGTCATATTCATGGAAGCGTGCATTCCTGCCTCTCTCACTCAGAATAAGGGGCCGGCAACATTTCACTCTATACAGCCACCAACTCCTCATTGACACTGCAGCTGCTTCCACAATCAGAAAACAGCAGAATTGTGCCTCGGTGCCTAATGCTCCTGCATAGAAGGTAGACGGATCTGTGCTCTGGAGGAGTTCATAGAAGACAGGATTCAACTGTAACAAACCTCTAGCTGTGAGAGGAGAAGAGATCAGTGCTCTGAGTTCATAGAAGACTGTCTAGACTGAATGCAGGCCTGTGGTATGTAAACAGCTCTTACAAAATAAGACTGCATAGGGAGAGGACAGTGACATGTGGATTCAGAGAGGGGGGGGGGGGAACACACTGACTTGGGAGCGAGCATGAACATCCCCCTTCAGTTAAGAAACACCCAGCTGGGAGGAGAAGAAACGCCCCTGGATTTCTGAAACTGAGAAAATCAAGCTTCAAGAAAACAGCCGAACTGATGAAGCGATACATCCCCATTAAGCATTGAAATACACTCTTTCCGCCCGAAAACTGGCTGGATGATTGTGCATGTTCCAAGATTTTCGGAATACTGGCAGCTGAAAATCCGTTGAGTGAAGACTAATGATTTTCTAATAAAGTCTATGGGGATGGTTTCTTGTCAGTTTTCAGACGGTTTCCAAATCCGACCAAGAAACCATGCAGTGTGGACGGACCCAATAGGGACACTTCCATCAGAAAGGAGTATTTTTGTGACAACTAATATCCTTGCCAAACTATTTTTTTTTTAGAATTTTTGGCAATATTTCTATGCAATTCTATGCAATTAAAAATTACATATAAAATATTGTCCTCTGGCTGTTAACATAGTTTGTAAGGCCGAAAAAAGGACAGACGTCCATCAAGTTCAGCCTATTTTGCTACAGTATTGATCCAGAGGATAAGGTTTTTGAATGGCAGGGCAGAAGAATCTCACTTTTCTTCAGCTGCTGCTTATCTCTATATGCTCTAATTACAAATAGTAGGTAATGACATAATAATTGCTCTATGGTTCTCTGACAGGGATAGCTAAGATTAGATTAAGCAACTAGGTCATTAGGAACTGACTATCGATACATGAAGAGAAAGTAGGGTAATCTTTTTTTGTACTGAGGAGGGGGTTTCTTCACACTTATCAGGTGCTGCTGATAATACTTACATTTCTCAGGCCATAGTCGGCCAGAAAGAAGAACCAATTCTTATACTCCTGTGCTATCAGAACTCAGAGAGGGGAAATCAGAGAGTAATGTACATAGAGGAATAAAAAAAATTTGTATGTGAAAAGAAAACTTTTGATGGTAGTGTCCCTATAAACAAGTAGTCAATGGCTCAGAGAGAATTGTACACTGGGTGGCGCCTCTTTCCTAACCTCTATATTTACTATTTTGCCATAGGCAAACTTAAACTCTATCAGTTCTCTATCTATTAAACACTAAAACGTAACTTTTATTATATCTAACTCTTAACCTCTATACACACTATTTAAAAACCTGATCTCTATCCTCAACATTTAACCCTTGCTTCTGAAAGAGGGAATAACTCCCTTTCTATCATCAAGTCTGGTGGAACTGAGCTAAAATGTAGCTCAGTGGTTAGAACCTCTGCCTTATAACATAGGGGTCTTAGGTTCAAATCCCTGCAGAAGCCAAACATGTGGGGCGAGGTCAGGCATGACGTTTTAAATTGTGATCTCTCACCTCTGTCTACAAGTGTCACCTGCTGCAGACGGTGTCACAAGGGGGCCTTATTTGTTCTGTGTCTATGAGATTAGGGACGACTGCCCAAGTAGTTGGCTTGGGATCCCTTACTGAAGCTAGTACTTTGCTATAGATATAAGGCTCTCCTGTTAATAGGTGGGGTTCCACCAGACTTGATGATAGAAAGGGAGTTATTCCCTCTTTCAGAAGCAAAAAGGGTTAAATGATGAGGATAGAGATCAGGTTTTTAAATAGTGTGTATAGAGGTTAAGAGTTAGATATAATAAAAGTTACGTTTTAGTGTTTAATAGATAGAGAACTGATAGAGTTTAAGTTTGCCTATGGAAAAAATAGTAAATATAGTGATCAAAAGTCACTCTTAGTTCTCTTGCGAGATTCCCAATTTTTTGGAGATTATCTTTCCTAACCTGGCACATTACAATTGATTGGTGTCCTCCTATTTACAAAAAGGGGTAGACCTGTCAATGGAAATGAAATGGGCAGGACCCTAGCGGAAATCTCACCACTGGACACTTTTCCCTGAGCCCCCAATCCAATAATAAACTAGGTTTTCTCTAAAAATACATCAGCAATTTAGAGTTAAAGGGGTTGGTTTTTAACATGAAGACTATTACCAAATACACTGCTGTTATAGTTTTGCTTTGTTCAGGAAATAAAGGAGATTTAATCAAATTTAATCATTTAACTGCTAGTTTACACAAGTTTCTCTTGAATACTGACCCCCTCTCACTGCCCTTTTTCTCATCTGATTGATCCAAGCTGCCTACTGACCATGGTGAGTCACTACCTGCAGAGTTTTATCTCTAACACAGGAGCTTGTTGACCTAAGTTAATGACAATATTTACCCTTTTAGAGCTCTATAGCCTTATGCAATACAGATTATAAATCTCCAGCACACATGTCACTGTAACAGGAATAGGAGAGTTGATATGCCAGTCACTGCTATAGAACCACCCACAGACATACCAGGAAGTGTAAGTCTGAAGCTGGCTGTGGTTTTGTGAAACAGCATGTTGAGAACATCAGCAATTTAAACAAAGCTAAAAATGGCCGTCGCCGCCATATCTACGTGAAGGTGGCCACACTTAGGACACCATGATCTTGGTAGCAGGTTCCCTTCAGATAGGTTAAACAATACCATCCAATAAACCAGGAGCAACCATACGTCTTAAGTTTCTAACCTTGAGCTGTGTGTAAAGGCCTCCAAGGCTGCAGCAGACCCTGCACTCCAACATCTTGTCATCATTGTTATGGGCATATCTTAAAGCTTTCTCAAAGCATTCCAGAGCCTTCTGGAACAAGCTGAGGCCGAGGTAGGCATTCCCCAGGCTTAGGGACACCTGTCCATTTAGCTGCAAACTGACAGATGTTCCCTGCATGTTCAGACAGGTCTTGCAGTAGGAAATGGTCTTCTGGAACTCACACAATTTCTCATTGCTACGGGCCAGGTTAAGGTAACTCTCAGTCAAGAAGTCCGGGTCCTCCAGTTCTCGGGCTGTGTCGATCTGGATCACTGCAAACTAGAGAAATACAAGTACAGTCTATGTTAATATAGAGCTCTGCGGATATCATCTCCAAGAATGTCTGACAATGTTTTGTAGACAGAATCAATCTTTGGGTTTGTGACCTGTGCAGTCCTACAGGGTAATCTCCAATATTTTGGTTGGTTAAAGAGGTATATCCTTTCCTATATATCCCTTCATTTTACTATTTTTTTCATTTACACCATAACAAAAAAAATATCTGAATATAGAAAATTTAAGGTCTAAATTGCATCAACTCATAATATTATATGCAAGTGTGTAATGTATAATTAAAGAACAGGCGCAACATTTCTGAAGTATTATAGTAGATTCCTTAAAGGGGTTGTTTCACTACATTAATTCATTTTTCATCCTGTTTTCTTGGTTTAATTTTGAATTCCACTAGGCTGAAGTAGAGGCCAGGTCTGTAGCTATAGCAACCAGTGCTGGCAGCCTATCAGGAGAGATCAGACAGGTCTGTAGCTATAGCGACCAGTGCTGGCAGCCTATCATGAGAGATTGAACAGGTCTGTAGCTATAGCGACCTGAGGAGCTGATACAGCCCATACAAGAGGGGATATCTAGGAATAGGTAGGACATTGTAAAGGGACACATATTGCAAAGTGACTTGTTTTTGCAAGATCTTTAACATAAAAAGCAGTCATTGTAGTGAGACAACCCCTTTAAAGGGAATGTATCATCAGAAAATTCTGGGTGTTTTTATTTAATTTTCCATATCACTATCAATTTAAAAAAAAAAAATTCCTGAAGTCCTACAGTTCTCACTTTGGCCATTAGGCCTAATTGTCTCATACTTCCTGTTCTGTAGAGAAAATTATTTAGCAGTCTCCTCATTATCAGCACAGGCAGGATTACACTGAAAGGTGACACCAATGTCTATAGATAACACAGGATCCACCAGTCACAATAGGAGATGTCACAGCTCCCCCTCTTCCCTCCCTGCACACGGACTTCTTCCCGGGCCACAGAGCATGCACAGAACACTCTCCTGTAGAAGTCAATGAGTCTGCTCCTGTTCACAGGCTCCTATGTCCATGAAGCTGCTGTAAAGCAACTCTTTAAATGCTGTTAAAAGCAGCACAGGCAAGATGGCCGCCGCCATAATCATATACAGAAAACAGAATTAAAAATCTATAGTCAGAAAATAAAAACAGCTAAGGAAAGAATGTCAGTATTTTTTTAATTAGCAAAAAAAATATACTGATAGATTACCTAAGAAATTAAGGACAGGGAGCTTTGGGTCAAAAGGAGAGACTGTCCCTCCAAAAGAGGGACACTTGGCAGGCATATACAGCAGGGCCGAACAGGGAGTGAAAAGCAGCCCTGGCACATAAACCTCACCAGCCCACATTTAACCCCTTCTTGACATTTGATGTACGTTTACGCAATGGTCTAGTTCCCGCAATTTGGCGTATATTTATGTGAAGGTCATGGTGCGGGCTCAAAAATAGAGCCCACAGGATCGCTGCCGGAAACCAGCTCTATATTACAGCTGCTATCCTGAGGCATCGACCAAGAAAGGAATTTCAGCATTGGCCAATTAACCCTTTAGATGCCGCCGTCAAATGCGGCAGCTAAGGGAAAGACAGAAGGCAGGAGTCCCTTTTGCTCCACA